>CABHPP010140132.1:19554-91581 GCA_902168425.1 Peromyscus attwateri
CTCTAAGAGATAAATACATATTGATATCCTTAAAATTTTCCCTTAAAAAATAATAATGTACTGATACTTAGATTGTCTATGTAAATGTTATTTGTTTCTATCTACTAACCTCCCTTATTTTCCTAAAAGAAAAAGAGAGAGACTTCAAGGTCTCTTCTGCCAGCCAACAATTTCTCTTGTTAACCCTTCTCTGTCCTGATATTACTTTTAAAAAAATGTTAAATTACTAATTCAAGATACTAAAAAAATTATGCTTTTGTTTCCACAAAAAAAAAATAAAAATTTACATGAGTTTTGGTCATTTAAATTCCATGGGTTACAAATACTTAAAATCATTTTAAAAAATTGGTTTCAAATTATTGTTGATTAAGATAAAAATTTAAATAATTTTTTAGTTAAAAAAAATTTAAAATATAAAAATTTAAAGGCTTAAACATATCATAAAAATTTAAATATATAATACTTTGGGTCTAAATAAATAATTTAAAATATAAAAATATAATTTAAAATATAAAAATATAAAACTTTAAAGTTTAACTTTAAAGTTTAAATAAACTATAAAATTTAAATATAAATAAAATTTATATAAAGTCTAAGATATAAAGGTTTTAAATATAAAAATATAAAAAAAGTTTTAAAAAAACATAAAATACAAACTATTAAAATTTATAAAAACAAATTATAAAAAACTAAAGATAAAAAGACTTATATAATTATTAAAAAATAACTTAAAATATATAAAAAAATAAAACATGTTTCAGATTTCTCTCTTACTATTCTACTGTTATACTGAGACTCCAAAATTTCATAATTTTGCTCTAACAAAATATCATTTAAAATTTTTGTCTCTTTGAAAAGGTTCTTACAGGCTTCAAGAGATCTAAACCCACCAATGCCCAGAGACAAAGACAAACCTCAAAAAAATACTATCAATCTATGGTTTATTTCCCCAACTGCCTATTTCCTTGAGAGACACATCTTTTTTCTCTCTCTGAATATTGAAACACCACTTTCTCATCTGCCAAAACCATACACTTAAAAAATTTTGAAATGTACACCTAAAAAAAATTTCCTCTTTAAAATTTCTTAACTTCATGTTCTGTCCATTAATATATATTTGTTCCAACAGATTTCTAATCACTTAAAGGTTGCAAACTACTCCAAGTGCTGCCTACACGTCCCTAGCCTCAGATGGTCCTACATCACCTGGACAACAAATAAAACAGTCTACTCTTCTAGACTTGATCAACATTCCAGCTTTTTGGGTCCCCAGCTACGCCCCAATTTTCAACCAAAAATAATAAGATAATTACATCGTACTTTATCATTCATTTATTTACAAAAACTGAAATATTGATTTCCTAACCTGGGATATATGACTAAGATGCCTATTTAACATATACTATCAAAAAAATTGCTAATGTTCTCAATAAACTAAAAGATTTATTACTACTTTAATTTTAAACATCACTATACTCATTACTACTATAAAAACTGTTACTACATTAATTTTAGACATATGTGCCTTAACTATTATTACCACCTTTGCTGTAGCTACCACCACCTTAATACAAAAAATCCATACTACTCATTTTGTTAATAAATTCAGTAAAAATGTTACCTTGACTTTATCAAAACAGTCCCTTATAAATAAAAAATTAAAAACAAAAATTAATATATTAAAAAAATATTAACTCTTAAATAAGATTTAACTAATATTCAAAATAGATTAAAAACTAGATGTCATACTACATATCCATATATTTATGTCACTCCTGTGCCTTATAACACTAGTCAAAATAAAAAATCATCTACAAAAAAATCTAAAAAGATTCAAATACCACTCATAACATAACAGCTTTACAAAAAGATATCATGGCTATGAGCAAAGCTCATTTAGAAAATGGCTCTTTAGTTGCCTTAGCTCATGATCTTAAATCAGATATCTACTCTCTTAATCCTCTAGATTAGACATAATACTTTACATTCATTAAAATATTGATTCTTATTTTTCTTTTGGTTATACTATTATTTCCTTGTCTTTTCAAAATTATCCTATGTTCCCTACACACAATGAGACATGATCTACTAAAGCTACGTCTTAAAAACAAAAAACCAGGAAATGCCACACCAACTCCAGTGTCGTCTGTGTGACATAAACAATTATGTATATAATAGCGGACAGGAGATACATGTCCCACGGGACTAAGCTCCTTGGAGGTTCCTGGCAGGGTACCCATGTTATGCCTCCTTCTCGAGGAAGACGTGCTTCACGGATCATGAGCTCCCTGGGCTATGGGTTCTGTATAACTGCTTTTCTGATAATGTTCTAATTAATCTATAAAACAGCCAAAATTAATGAATGCTTGGGTTGTAAACTATGGAGGAAAGGGGAAGCTGGACATAGATCTTAATCAGATATAATAAAATGAGCTATTTTTAAGACCCAAGCCACTAAATAAAAAAAATATAATAGATCAAACACTTCTAAAAAATAAACACTCACCCACTAAAAATCCTTTAAAAATCCCAACTAAAATAATTTATGACAAAAAACATTATCTCATAAAAGACAGATGATGGACCCCTCCATTAAAAAAGTTCAACATAAAAAACTGAAAAACTACAACAAAACTCCTTCCCCTTACAAGCATAAAAATATAAAAATCCATATTCCAACAAATAAAAAAAAACTTATATTAAAAAATATATAATAAAAAAACTAAAAAAACTTAAAAAATCTACATCAAAATTAACTAAATAAATCATAAAAACCAAAAAAAATACATAGTAAACTAAATAAAATAAAAAACACAACTACAACCACAAAAAAATCTACACAAATCTAAAAACTATACTAAATTTAAAAAACACAAACTACTCTTTAAATCATAAAATTCTTATAAATAAAAAATGCCTAGTGCCAATTAATAATTATATACTTACTTTTTTAAAAAAGATAATATAATCAAATTATTGCCAAACTCTTATTGTTCCTTATATAACTTGTCCTGCCCAGCAGGGTCCAGTTATTCAGTGGGTCTCTAGCCGGGAAACACCTGAAAGCCATGGGGAGAGAAAGGGAAGGGAGCCAAGCACATATAATAAATGACAAGAGTCAGTCTGAGGCGCGTGTCAAGGCTCCGTTTATTGAAAATGATGCTGAAGCTTTATAGGCAGTTTTCAGGCGGGGAGGGGAGCAGAGAGGACAAGGAATGAAGAGTGCGAATTCCTTAGGACAGTTCAGAGTGAGGTCACTTTGGTCCCAGGCTCTGCAGCCGAGCTAATTACCATTTGTTTAAAGTGTTTACCTTAATCGTAAATCCTGGGGTTGGCCGGTACCAGGCCTCTGTCATGGGTTGATTAATACATGTTTCAGGAGGTCTTATCTAATTGTAAATCCTGAAGGCTGCTGTGCCAGGTATCTGAATTTACGAAGTTTTGATAACTCAGGGAAAGTGATACAGCTGTCTCTAACAATAACTTAATTGTTTTCTTTTCTATATATAAACTACTAATTTACAAAAGTAAAATTACAACAGATTCAAACTACTTCTAAATATGTTATCTATCTGTCATTCCCTGAATCCTTGCCTTCCTGACTACCCAAGCCCTAGTTCTCCTATGGTCATGGTATTCCCGATAGGCCAATCCATGCATGACAGCTTGCCTCCTTCTCCCATTTCTCAGGTAATATTATATCCTTCTGAGATCTTTGATGTAGTTAAAGACTAGATAGTTATAATTTTCTTAGTTATGATAAAAGATAAGTTAGATATGAAACCTTAGACTCACAAATATAGGTTAGATAGGACATCTTTAATTCTGCCAAATACAAATAGACTAGATATTATAAACAGACTAGATACTGTAACTGTAATTCTTGCTTGATAATTGTTTTGTTATATGTAATTTTACTATGTTAAAGTTAAAAATCTTCCTTTTTCAAAAAACAGAAAAGGGGATGTGCTGTGAGATGTCCTGAATGTTATAAATATATGTTGCTAAGATTGATTGATAAATAAAACACTGATTGGCCAGTAGCCAGACAGGAAGGATAGTGTAGGTGAGACAAGGAGGAGGAGAATTCTGGGAGGTAGAAGGCTGAAGCAGGGAGATGTTGCCAGCCTCAGTGATGAGAAGCAACATGTTAAGATACCGGTAAGCCACGAGCTACGTGGTAACTTATAGATTAATAGAAATTGGTCAATTTAAGATATAAAAACAGCTAGCAAGAAGCCTGAGCCATTAGGCCATAGAGTTTGTAAATAATATAAGTCTCAGTGTGTTTACTTGGGGGATATGAGTGGGAGAGATTTGTACTGACCATGGGCCAGGCAGGATCAAGAAAACTTCAGCTACAGACCTCTGTAAGGAAAAGGACACTATTAATAGAACAAAATAGCAGCCTACAGAATAGGAAAAGAACTTCACCAATCACACAGTGGCTCCACTTTTAAGAAGCCTTATCACTGATAGGCATTTCTGTAATGGACATAAATAAAATATAAAGAAACCTAGGACTTTTTCATAGCAATGATGGGAAAAAATTTGTGGGAGTAACTGACAAATAACTGATCTTACTTAAGGCCCACTCCCCAAAATGGAGCCCATACCTAACACTGCTTGAGTGAACAAGATCCTGAAACTTGGTAGTCCATGGATCTAGGGCAAATCAAAATAATACTTTTTCTTAAAAAAAGAAAAAAAATAGTGATAAAATGACTCCTCATGATATTCTGCTACACTCATAGATCAGTGCTTTGTTCAACTATCATTGGAAATGCTTCCTCCTGCCGCAGATAAGGACAAATACAAAGCCCCACAGTAAGACATTACACACACACACACACACACACACACACACACACACACACACACAGGGAGGGAGAAGGAGAGGGAGAGAGACTTTGGGATATTCAGCCCTAAATCAAATGCCTCCAACAAATCCCTATCTTCAGGGAACTTTACAGAAGAGGAAGTAGATATAGTATGAGATCCAAAGGGGGTGGAGGACACCAAAGAAACAAATCCCTCTAAATAACCAGAATCAATGCATATATGAACTTATAGAAATGAAACCAGCAAGCACTGGGCCTTCATGGGTCTGTAACAGGTCTTCTGCAAATATACTATGGCATCCAGTTTAATGTTTTCACAGGATTCCTCAATGAGCAAAGAATAAGTCTCTGATTTTTGTGCCTTATCTTGGCAGTTTTTCTTCTGTTGGTTTGCCTTGTCCAACTTTGATAAGTTTTGTATTAACATATTATATTACATTTTGTTATATTTTCCAAATGAATGAATGAATAAGTGAATGAATGAATGAAACCCTAATCACTGGGGAAAAAGTTAACAACTGAACTGCCACTTAATATTTGCTAAGAGAAGGGACATCAGTTTTCTCCAATAGAGTGACATATTAGTTTTCTCTAACAGAGTGATGCTGTGGATATCGCTATATGTCAATAAACACGGATTGGCCAATAGCCAGACAGGAAGTATAGGCGGGACTAACAGAGAGGAGAATTGAGGAAGGAGGAAGGATAGGGAGACTGCCTGGAGCCATCGTGAGGAGAAGGAAGATGTAAAGTACCAGTAAGCCACGAGCCACTTGGCAAAGTAGAGATTAATAGAAATGGCCTAAATATAAGAGTAAGAGCTATACAATGATAGGCCTGAGCTAATGGCCAAGCAGTTTAAATAATGTAAGCATCTGTGTGTTTATTTTATGAATGGGTTCTGTCAGGGAACCAGGGACTGGCGGGACTTGGGAGCTGGAGAGAAGCTCTCTAGCAACAGAGTGACACTGGATACATCAACCAATCCAGGGCAGACCTCATGTTCAGGAGCAGTTGATCAACATATAATAGACTCCTAAGTTTCTTTATGTGTTTTTATTTGGTTACAGTTTGGTGTTTTGTTTGTTTGTTTGTTTCTTCTTTTTGAGTGGTATTTTCTTGATCTTGTGGGATTTTATTGTATTGAGTTTGTGTTTGTTTTTTATAAAGAACATAAAGATGGGTGGGTATGAATGGGAACAGGATCTATTAAGGACTTGGGGGATGGGAAGAATATGGTCAAAGTATTTTTAAATTTAATATTCTTTTAAATAATAAAAATGCAGTAAAATAATAAAAACATCTTTGATTTGATGATATAAAATAAAAAATTAGCCGGGCGTTGGTGGCGCACGCCTTTAATCCCAGCACTCGGGAGGCAGAGGTAGGTGGATCTCTGTGAGTTCGAGGCCAGCCTGGGCTACCAAGTGAGCTCCAGGAAAGACGCAAAGCTACACAGAGAAACCCTGTCTCGAAAAACCAAAAAAAAAAAATAAAAATAAAAAAATAAAAAATTAACGAAAAATTATTAAATAGAAATTTTATGTTGAATTTTGTATTTAGTATATGCTTAACTGCTAACATTTTATATGTACTGGGTTAGAAAAAGATATTATTTCCTCACTGTGTTACATAGCATATCCTTGAGCTCACAGTCCTTCTGCCATAGCCTCCTATATGCTAAAATTTAAGTGTGTTACATATGGTTCCTTTTACGTTTGTAATGTAGCTTCTAGGAAATTTATAATTATATATTAAGCTTCATTAAAATTGTATTTAACATTGTTCTATATTTGTTTAGATCATACATCAAGTAATATCATTGATGTATTGTGTATCTCTTGTCTCCATTAAAATTATTTAAAAATATTTTACTTAATTGTTTTCATACAATACTTGATCATATTCTTTCCCTTTCCCTAACTATATCCAGGTCTTCCCCACCTTCCTACCCAATAAAATTATGCTCTCATTCCCTCTCTCTCTCTCTCTCTCTCTCTCTCTCTCTCTCTCTCTCTCAACAAAAAAAAATCAAAACATACAAACAAAAACCAAAAACCGCAGGAAGACAAAAATTAAAACAACATGAAACATGAACAAAAATCCATGGAGTGTGCTTTGTGTTGGACTTCTATCCCTGGGCATGAAGCCTACCCTTACCCTGGAGTGTGATGGATATACCTAGTGACAATCATTGAAGAAAATGGATGTTTCCCTTTGCCAGCATGTATCAATTGCAAATATCTTCTTCACAGGGTAGGAAATTTGTGTCTACTTCATTCCCCTTCTATGGGTCTTCTGCATCCTGTCAGTCTCTGTGAGTTCAATTGTGGATCAGTTATATTTTACATGGATGATGCTGTTTTTTTGGAGTCATCCACCACCTTTGATTCGTGTTATCTTTCTGCCTACTCTTCAGCATAGATCCCTGAGACTTGAGTGGAGGGGTTTGATAAAGACCTCCAATTTAGGGCTGAGTGCTTCAATGTTGTTCATTCTCTGTGCATCATACAGTTGTGGGTCTGACTCTCTGTTAATTCTTACACTGCAAGAAGAAGCTGTGCTGATGAAATTGAGTAATGCACTGATCTATGTGTATAGCAATATGTCATTAGGAGTAAATTTATTGTTATATTCCTTTACCAGAATAATAATAGTTTTTTCCTAGAGCATATGACATATCAAGTCACAGGTTACTGTCTACTTTAGCAGTGCCACATATGGGTTCAAACTCGTGGAGTGGGTATTAAATTCAATCAAATATGATTGATTACTCTCATAGTATTTATACTACTTATTTTACCAGGATATTTTGCAAGCAGGATGCTATTGTGGGTTGCAGGACTTATAGCTAGGAGATACTGATGATTTCTTTTCTCCTCTAGTAATGTGTAATGTACCTTACAGCACCATGAATATTAGACAGTGGTGGTGAAGCTGCTAGTTAGATACCAATCAATTATTCCAAGTTTGATAACATAAGTAAGGTATACCTTCAGCAATAGGGGCTTGCCATCAGGTTGTGGGGGCATATACAGGAACACTTTGCCAATTAATCCACAAGATGTAACCAATTTCTGACACTCGAGGTTTTACTTGGTGGCATAAGCCATCTAGATGAGGCATTCTATCCCCCATTATATGGTGGTTCCATTTAAATTCCTTACACACTCACACACACACATAGACCCACACACGTATACATTAGGAAACTTCTACAGTACCAGGGTTCAAAGTGGAAGCCTCTTCCCTTTTAAATCCTTCTTATTTCCTCTTTTATCATTTTTCTCTTTATAGCAGTATATTCTATTCTATTTTCCCCTCCTTGGATGATCCCCTCACTGCCCTGGTCTCTCACTACCTTCCTAAACTCCGTGGTTATTCTGATTCAACACTTAAAGCTAATAACCACATACAAGAGAAACTATGCAATATTTTATTTTTTTGGGATCTGTGTTACCTCATTTGGAATGATTTTTTCTAACTCCATCAATTTACCCACAAATTTCATTTATTCTTACCAGCTGAATTGTGTAAATGTATCACATTTTCATTATTCTTAGATGATAAGCATCTAGGTTATTTGCATTCTGTCTACTATAAATAGAGTAGCAATGAACATGGATGATCAATTTTCTCTATACTAGAATGTAGAGTTCTTTGTGTACATACCCAAGAGTCATATAATTGGATACTGAGGTAAATCTATTCACAGCTTACTGAGGAACTTCCACACTGCTTTCCATAGTGATAGTATAAGTTCGCAGTGTCACCAGCAATGGATAAATGGTCACTTTGTTATCCTTGCCAACATGAACTATCTTTTGTTTTATTGATCTTGGCCATTCAGACTGCCATAAGATAAAATCTTGAAGTAGTTTTAATTTGTATTTGTCTGATGCCTGTAGATGTTAAATATTTTTATGTGTCTTAACATCAATTTTATACTAAACTACTGTGTAAAATATTGCTGAATGGTACTAATATGTTCTGATTCTTCATTTAATACAGATCTTGTTTAAATTCAAACAAAATTAGTTTTTATATTGTCCCATGTATCAACATATGATATAAGTGATTTTTTGTTAGCTCTTCTTGGCTATAAGCCATTGTTAACATATATGAAAATAAGCTACTTTGGTCAGTGGGAGAAACAAAGAGCAGATACTCCACATTTTCATGAAGGGCCATAATTTTACCCTCTTTAGTTAGCACAAGCAATATTCTTGCTATTGTAGCAGCACATCTTGTATACACATGCCACAGCAATGCTGTAGATTTGAGCTGTGATATCTCCCTTAGAGATTAAATTACTTTAGAATTATGTAGCTGAGGTAGGATGATTTTCTCTTCTACTATTCTTTTCTGGAATCCTTAGTACTATAATTTATTTTCAAGAAAAATGCAAATTAATGGCTCCATGGTATTCTCCGAGCTCTGTGTAAGTCTGATATCACAAACACGAAGAAATATTTCCAGTTTACACTGCCCTTCCTTCCACTGTCATCAGACAGTAAAGACAAGAAAGAAGAAAAATTCCTTGTGACTTCTTTCTTTATTGTCAACTAGAATAAATTGTCTCAAATAAAGACTAGAGTTCTATTTTGAAGTTAAGATTGTTCTTTAGTCTGTTAAAGTTTGTGTCTAATCATACTGTATTAGAGTCATCAAAATTATAGATACCTTGGCTAGGTGTAGTATACTTACTTACTACTTTTGTTTAAGACTTGATTATGAAGTTCTGGTGTATCCCAGACTGCTTGAGAAAGCCTGGTCCTACAATATACTTAATGACTAAATGTATCCAAACTTTACACTTCAAAATCATCTTGAGATCAAAATGCCCTATGGAATCACTCTGAAGAATTATTGAGCATGTAATTTCTTAATGATGCATACTAAATATGATTACTTAGAAAACTGTAAATATGTAGAATGTTGACAAATTTTCCATAGCAATCTATAATCTCTTGTCCTTTTTCCTCCATTTGATCACCTTCAACCTAATATATAAAAACATATCTGTAAGAGAAAGTTTCTATACCACCAGCAACCCCCAAATACTTGGCAGCCACTTACCAATTACCACACAGAAGCTTATATTAATTATGAATGATCAGCTGGTAGCATAGGCTTTTTACTAACTAGCTTTTACACTTAAATTAACCCATATTTCTTGTCTATGTTTAGCCACATGGCTTAATACCTTTTCTTAGTCATGCAATTTCATCTTGCTTCCTCTGGCTGGTGACTCCTGACTCCACCCTTCTCCTTCTCAGTATTCTCAGTTTGGCTTTCCCACCTAACTTCCTGCCTGGCTACCGGTCTGTCCGCTTTTTATTAACCAATGAGAGTAATACATATTCATAGTGTAGGAAAGGATAATTCCAAAGCATTTCCCCAATTGTCTAATTAAAAAGGAAGACTTTAATCTTAATATGGTAAAACTATATACAACAAAAGTAGTTATTAAGTAAGAATTACAGTAACCCTATCTAACCATTTGCATTTGGCAAAATTAGAGAAAATAATTATCTATCTTTTCTTGGTGAGTCTAAAGTTTTATATCTAATTTGTCTTTTATCATAACTAAGGAAAACTATAATTATAACTATGTAGTCTTCAACTCCATCAAAGAGCCCAGAAGGGTGAAATGTTACCTAATCACAGGGACCTCAGGCTACCTGGACACTCACCCAAAGTTTCTCTGCAAAGTTGGGGCATCTAACTCCGGCCTACAGGCCTAGCATGTCTGAAAGACTTTCCTGTGAAGCAGGGAATTTTGTCTTGGCAAAATTTGGCAGTCATCTTTCTTGCGTCCTGCTGGTCCAGTTTGGACCATAACTGTCAGTAATTGAGGCAAAGACAGGTTCTTTGCCCACATGACTAGCTTTTGCCATAAAGGAAACTAACACCATATGATGTTTCTTCATTGCCCATCATGCTCTTTGAAGTAATTGGTGCTACCAGGAGCAGATATGTCTCACTGTTGAGGAAAGTCTAAGTTTTTAAAACATTTTACATACCATATTCTGTAAGTCTTTGAAGTATTTGAAGATTGCCTATCAATCTGAAATATATCTATGTATGATTTTGAAAACCTAACTAATATGACTGTAAGTTTGCTATTATAGATGATTATTAATCTGTATTTCTTAATTATACATTATATTTTTATATAAAATTATTTTGTTTTATGGCCATTAAAGTTTTTAAGAAATTTTTGCACTCATTCTACATGTTAACCAGATATCCCCCTCCTATTCCTCCTCCCACTCCCTGCAAGTCTTTACCCCCATTGCTATATTACATTTTTAAATATGCAGGATAAACATAATGCCCTAAACAAGAGTGGAAAGACACATACAGTATAACAAAATTAACTTTAAAATTGTATCAATAAACCAAAATCTATACCAATGTAAAATATGTAAGATTAATGGTTGTTTTTTGGATTAAATTAGATTCAATAATCTACCCATTTATCCTATCATTTCTATATCCCTCCTTTTTCTTTTCAGAAATCTAATCCTCCAATCTAATGTCCTTTGTTTAGCTTTATCCTTGACCATTATCCATAACAACTTGTAACCATCTCCCCAAATGATGACAAACATTCATAATTTACTTTTGGGAATGAGGGTGTAGTTCTCTAGACTACTTCCTGCTGAATGGGGCTACTGGTTATATTTGGGGGACTCTGAGAAAATTTAGGATTAATGTCAAGTCCTGACTGGAGAATTGTGTGAGGCTGGATTATTTTAGCCAGCAGCCTTGAAGCTGTTCTGGATGCAGAACTCAGAGGAAACTACAACATAGGCGCTCTGGAACATTGGAATATCTAGGCCATCCATTTGCATCAGAGATTTTTCAAGGGGTCTTCCTTGATCATACCTATTTTTCCTTGCCCAGAATGAATCCACAGCCTCTCATTTCCTGTGGAAACAAAATAATAACCTCACCTCCAAAGTAACATGTCTTTTGACTTAAATTTTGAAGTCAAGGCATTTTCAAAATATATAGATTGTATTAATCCAATAACATTTATAGCCAAATGTCACTTAGTAGCTATTGCTCCTTCCTTAGCATTCAAACAATTCAAAGACAACACAATAACATACACTATTCAGATACTATTCAAACATTATTCAGTGTATTTCCATCTTTACTTTTTTTATATTACATTACTCCCCTTTTAAGGACTTTATTATTTTTAAACTATATATTTCTTTTTTATGATTGTCTATACTTCTCTTTACTCTCCCAAACCTATGTATATTTTTTAACACACTGTAAACCATTTAGAGATTTTTTTTTGTCTGAATCTGTCTTTACTGAATATCTTTTATCTTTTTCCAACCACATGAGTCTTTAAGCTTCTAATCAGTGGTGTGACTAGGACTATGGCAGTGGCATTGGCGGCTGGCTCCACCACATTCTTTGGCTTCCTGAACATCTAGCTTCATGGCAGAGGTACTGGGGGGAGTCACATTTATGACCCCACTATGAGAAGTTTCTAGGTCCATATCAACACTGAGTAGATGCTGCCAGTTGCTCATAAACACAATGCAACTGTCTTAGCAAGGCCTCTTAAAACAACTGCCCAATTTTGCTGCTAATGCTGAGTCAGGAAGCCTTCTCTTAAAGTAGCTGCACCTCTGCTTCCTGCCAACAAACAGAGCTGACCCAAGAAAAAGCAGTTACCAAGAAGCTATGCTTGACTCTGTTCTTGTGTGTCTAGAATCCTTTTTTAAGCTCTGTCAGGTTTTATGTGGAAATTCTTGTCAAACATTTTGGTGCCACATGTAGGCAGAAGTTTCTGTCCCACAAGCAACCCCCAAATACCCAGCAGCCACTTCTCACATTACCACACAGAAGCTTATATGAATGCTCAGTCAGTAGCTCAGGTTTATTACTAACTAGCTCTCATGCTTGAATTAACTCATATTTCTTATCTATGTTTAGCAACCTGGCTGGTACCTTTTTTCAGTCAGGCATTCTCATCTTGCTTCCTCTGAGTCTGATTGGTGACTCCTGACTCCACCCTTCTCCTTCTCAGCATTCTTAGTTTGGCTTTCCCACCTAACTTCCTGCCTGGCTACTGGCATGTCAGTTTTTTATTAACAATGAGAGTAATGCATATTCATAGCATAGAAAAAGATTATTCCAGAGCACATATCAAAATATATTTTATGTTTATAGAGTTGTTGATTACATAACATACAATTGACACACTTAAAAGAAATAATTTAAAAGTTTGTTTTAGTATATTCACAGTTTGTAAAAACATTACCAAAATTTTAGAAAATTTTCATCATTTCAAAAAGAAACACCACACAGATTAGCATTCAATTCCTATACTCTCTAATCCTGTACAGCAACAATAAGCAATATTTTCTTCATAAATTTATCTATCCTGAATGTTCCCTGTATATGAAACCATAAAACATTTGACTTTTTTTCTAAATGACATCACTTAACATTATGACTTCAAAGGTTTACCATATTTTATCATGAATCCATGCTATACTTTTTTATTATTTAATAGCAATCAACATGGATATACAAATTTATTTACCTATTTTTTTAGTTTATGGCTATTGAGTTGTTAGTATTTTCTATCTGTTATAAATTTTATTTGCGAACATTCATGGTAAGTGCTTGAAAATTTACATTTATTTATTTTGGTTGAGCTCTAAGGAGAAAAGTGGGTTCCTAAGAAAATTGTGTATTTAATATTTTAAGGAATTTTCAATCTCTTTTCTATAGAGGATCAACCACTATACGTACTAGTAAACAAATTTAGTAAAATAGCAGCCTTAGATAATTTGCACTGTAATTTGCACTGTTATGGATTCTTATATGTTGATACAAATGTAAACTATTTTTATATTCCTGTTTAAGATAATTTGTATATTGATACAAATACAGAACTATATTTGTTATAATGTACATATATTTCTACTCTTATTTGAAATACTTGTATATTGATACAAATGTAAATTTATATCTGTCATACTTTATGTATGTTCTACTTCTGTTTAGGATATTCTGTATATTGATATATATTTAAGATTATTTTCATATTGTATATTACACTATATATTCCTACCTCTGTTATAAATATCTTGTGTATTGTCACAATTTTGAAGTCATCATTCTTTACCATACATTTGTTTATAGACTGTTTACCTTGTTTACATGAAGCCTTAGTCCTTAAGTTATTTCGGTAGATAAGATTTATAGTCACCTATGCTTGTCATCTCTATAGTTACGTTAGTTAGGTTATCCAGATTTACAGATACATAGGTCAGATGGACAGGTAATCTTCAAACACTTCATAGACCTAGAAAATATGACATTTAAATAACTTACAATTCTGTTGATGTGAGAGACACAATTGCTCCTGGCAGCACCAATTTGATCCCGAGAGAATGTTGGGCTTCTAAGACATTTCCATTTGGAAGTTTGCCTTCTTGGCACAAAATGGCCTACTGGGCATAAAACTGCCCTTGCCTCGACTACTGACAGTACAAATGCTATCCTTTCTGGATAAGCGGGATACAAGGAAAGCGACCAATGTACTCTGCCAAGACAGGGTAAGATGATCTTTCAGAATTCCTGCTTCTGAAAATGGTCTGTCAGATACTCTAGGCCTGTAGCCAATTTGAATGCACCAACAATGATGAGAAACATTAGGTGACTGTCCAGGCTGCCAGCCATCTCAGTCTACTCTTGCAAGATTCCCAAAAGTTGCTTGCATCCATCTACCATTTCTCAGGTACAATTATATTCCTTCTCAGGTCTTTGATGGGATTGAAGACTAGCAGCTATAGTTAAAACTTAGTATATATATATATTGGATAGAACATATTAATATCAGATTCAGGTTCTTTAGGACAGGACACCGTTTGGAATGATCTTTGTAACATACCATTTACCTATGCTCTAAACTTCCCTGGATTTCAGTATGTGTTTCTTGCTTGATAATGTTTGCATTGATTGTAGTTCTATCTTTTTTTTTTTTTTTTTTTTTTTTTTTTTTGGTTTTTCGAGACAGGGTTTCTCTGTGTAGCTTTGCGCCTTTCCTGGAGCTCACTTGGTAGCCCAGGCTGGCCTCGAACTCACAGAGATCCGCCTGCCTCTGCCTCCCGAGTGCTGGGATTAAAGGCGTGCGCCACCAACGCCCGGCTGTAGTTCTATCTTATCTAGGTCATTATCCCTCATTACTCCTAGACAATATTTGATCACCATTCCTTTGTATATAGTCTTGTATTAAGTTAAAACCTTATTTAAAGAAAAAGGGGGAGATGTAGTGGGTAGCCATTCCAGCTTGTCTGGAAGTTCCAATTCCCACTGAGGCTTCGGTAACTATCAAGCCTACAAGGCAGGGCGAAGGGGGTGCCCTGAAGACCTGAGATTGGGATGCGCTGCGCTCTCTTCCTTCTTGGACCATGGATGCTAGAGGTAGACCGAGGAGAGTTCTCCAGAGAACACTGCCAGACTGCGCTGCGTCTTTCACAGAACCTGCAACCTATCTATCCCTTCATTTGTAAGTTACGCCATTAAATAAATCTCCCTTTTAACTACATGGAGTGGCCTTAATAATTTCACCAATAGTGGGGTCCTGCCAATTATGAATATATTTTCTTGTTTCTTCACATTTTAGGTAAAATTTATCATTTAGGATACATGGCAGTCATCCTAATTTTGTTCACAGTCACTTGCCTAGGTGTCCTTTTGCTCTACCAGGGTAGAAATGGTGAACAAACAAGAATCATTTCAAGTGCAGATCTCTGGTAGCTTTTACTTCAGTCAGTACTTACCAACAGTCACCTACAACATCAGGCAAGTAGGAAAGGCAGCAAGAGAAAACTTGTTGTGTTATAATACTGGTGAGTTTAGGCATCCTGTATCAGGCCTTATAGTTGTTATATCTCCTGTATGGATCTAGAATATGGCGATTCTTCAGACCTTGACTGCTGCTGATAGTATAGCTACAATCTTCTAAGCAGCCCATACATATCAGAATTCCATATCACTTCATGACAGTCAGTGTTATCTTTTGTGTAGGCTCAGGAAGTCAGAACTTTTCAGCCCTTGATTCTATCTAGTGTTACAGCTCATGATTCTATCTAGTGTTACAGCTCATGTGACTTAGGTCTGACATGCTTAATTTTAAAGGCTTGGCAGTTATCTAGAACATTTTAGAACTAGAATTACAATTTTGTTTCATTTTGTTTTTCCAGGATTCATTACAGCCTGTTTGCTATATTCAGGCTCAGTCTTCAGCCTTCTCTTGTCTAGTTCTTCTGGCCTTCTTCCTACCCTCATTGAATTCAAACTGCTCAACTACTTCTTTAGCTGTCAAGTCAATTACTTACCTTGCCCTTTTATAGCTTAGCCTGATGATAGCAGTTACTATCACTGCAATCCCCTGTCATTGCTTTATTGGGAATACTGCTTCTTTCCTCATGTTACTAGCTCACCCCATACTACTATAAGTAAGTGAGAAAAGCCTTTTATTCAGGAGCAACCTGCTTCTTTAACCAAGGAAGGAATTCATATCAATCAAAGCTATTTATTCTTTACCAATCACAGTCATGTGCTTCAACTAATCACAGTCTTACCCCATAGCAGGAATAACAGCCATTTAAGGGTGTGTCATGGACCAATCATAGCCTTGCTTCTTAACACTAGTCACAACAGTCCTACTATGTGTAGAAATACCATCCATTTGGGCAAAGAAGAAATAGTTGTTTGGCCATCTGGAGTCCATCAAAGCTTGTGAAAGCAAAAAACTAGCATAAACTGCTTCAAATGACCCTGTTTGAGGTTATGCTACACCATCAGGAGCCAGGGCAACCAGCTACATATATAGGCTACTTTTCTCAATGTGTCTGAAATGTTCAAAATGACTGGTGCTGGCATAAGGAGAATTTAGCTGGCTGTTTGGTCAGTTGTGCTTTTGCTTAAGGCAAATAAGATAGCAAGGGAAAGTCCAATAGCTGCTAATTAGGTAATCACATTGCCCCATGACCCAAGTATTTGCTTGTTCACAGGAAAATAAACAGCAGAAATAATGGTTTCACTAAGGATTAAAAAAAATCATTAACATTATAGTAAACTGAATAGATTTTTAACAGTGCTTAACACCCACCCAGTGCTCTCAGGAGAAATGGGTATATTTCTGCTTTCTCAGTGTTATATTACATGTCACTATAATTCTGTTTGTGTTTACTTGATGAATAATTATTCTGATTATTTTCTTAAAGGCTTATTGGCTACTTGTTTAATTCTCTTCAAAGAAACCTATATTGAATTAAAAAGTATGTTATTATTGAGTGTATTGCATATGCTTGCCACATGTGCACAGCTGTGCATCTTCAGTGAGTGTGTGTGTTTGTGTGTGTGTGTGTGTGTGTGTGTGTGTGTGTGTGTGTGAGAGAGAGAGAGAGAGAGAGAGAGAGAGAGAGAAAGAGAGAGAGAGAGAGAATAGCTTTTAGAGGTCTATTTCTCCTTCCACAATGTAGGTTCCTGATACCAAACAGGTCATCATGTTTTGCAACAAGAGCCTTTACCCAATGAGCTATCTTGCCAGCCTTCTATTGAAATTTTACGCCCATATTTATAGTTTATTTTTTGTTATTGAGTGATAGTTTTATAAATATTCTTAATATAATTATTACTGTATATATTATTTGAAAAATTATTCTCCCACTCTATTAGTTGGTTTTTGTAATATTCTTTGAATTATACTCATTTTTCACTTTTATGAAATTCTACTTAAATGACTTTCTTTTATTGTTTATACTATTGATATTTATCTGTGAAATTCATACCTAATTACAGCTGCAATGCTGTGGGATGTTCTGTATGGCAAATGTGTTGCTAATAAAACACTGATTGGCCAGTGGCTAGGCAGGAAGTATAGGTGGGACTAACAGAGAGAATTAAAAGAACAGGAAGGTGGAGGGAGTCACTGCCAGCCAGCCAGCCAGCCACTGCCAGGACAAGCAGCATGTAAAGATGCCGGTAAGCCACGAGCCATGTGGCAAGGTATAGATTTATAGAAATGGATTAATTTAAGATATAAGGACAGTTAGCAAGAAGCCTGCCACGGCCATACAGTTTGTAAGCAATATAAGTCTCTGTGTTTACTTGGTTGGGTCTGAGCGGCTGTGGGACTGGCAGGTGAAAGAGATTTATCCTGATCATGGGCCAGGCAGGAAAACTCTAGCTACACTGCAAAATCATTTTTCTGTTTTTCACTAAGAGTTTTATAATTTTAGTTTTGATATTCCAACATCTCATGTTTTTGTGTGATTTTTTTATGTGTAGCATGAATTAATTAATATTAAGCCTCTGAGTAATTATCTTATTAGCAGCTGTGGGATTACAGGTGGGAGAGATTTGTCCAGACCATGGGGCTGAGCAGGACTAAGAAACTTCCACCTACAATTGCCACCCAACTTGGGCCAAGCATTTCCACCTAAAACATGAAAGAACTTAAAAAGAGATTCTAGTTCATTTCTCTCATTACTGGCCGCAGTACAGAGACCCATCCCCTGGTTGTGGCAGGCTTCAGCAACAACATGGTGGGCTCCTATGGTCTTTCACTGGCTGCAATACAAAGAGGCTTCTTCTAGCCACTGCCTGCAGGCTTTGGATTGTAGCCTTGAGCTTAAAAACACAAGCGTACTACTTAATACTACCTCCCAGAATTGGGGAGGTAAGTGTGACTCCTTGGTACCTGTGCCATGTTGAAAAACTAACTGAGTTGGGTGAAGCCATGCAGCTTAGCAGTCATCCTATCATATCTATATCCCCTTTTCTTCTTTAGAAAGAGATTACATTTATAATCCACCACCTTTAAATAAAAATAAACATTATAAACAATATGTTGGGAATTTGGGTGTAGCTTTTCATACTATTTCCTGATGATTGGGGGCTATAGTAGCTGTGAGTTCATGAATGTACCAGTCATGTCATTTCACAGAACTCCTGCCTATCTTATGGCTATTACATTTTTGCAACCTCTTTCAGGATGTTTCCTGAGCCTTGGTAAAGGGGTGGGAGGTTAATAAGGAGGCTCCATATAGAGCTGAGTGGCGATGGTATCACAAGCAATATTAGGTCCAGCCTATATTGCTTGCTCCCAGGGTCCGTGGAAGAGTCTACCAACCAGCTGAGGATTCTAATCTGAGGGATATTCAATGAATCTAAGCACACTGAGTTCTTTAGTCCATTTACTTTATTCTTCTATGACGATTCTATCTACACAGTTTCTTTTCTGCTCTCTTACTTAGTTCCTCTCAGTCCCTCCTGCTCTCAGTCCCTTCTGCTGTTCTCTCATCATTCTACCTAGTTCTTTCCATCTCCGTCCTCATCTTTGTTCTTCTCCATCAAGTCTCTCCTTCGTGCTCTCAGAGAACCAGTCTATATACCCACACAGTAATTCTTTGGTAAAGCAATGTGAGGCTTGAAGTTTTCAGGGTCTCAGAGAGAGGGAGGTGATAAGGACCCACACATAAAGCAATTAATTGTCAGCTTCCAATTACATCCCAAAAGGGGAGTGACTAAAGGGGAGTTCTCTGGTAGGGTCAACTAAAGGCTAAGATCAATTAGGGAATTTATGTGCTCAAACTATAATCTAGAAATAGCTAGGTAAAATGTTAGGGGTCAGTAAGTCACAAGAAAGCAAACTGTCTTTGGCGCCACTTTTCCCACTCATCCCAGCTGCAGCTGCTTTCTGGTAGGGAGGGGGACATATGCTAGGTGGCTAAGCAGCCTATGTCAGAGCATGTAGTATTTGGTTAGTAAAAGCACTTTCACTCAGAGTAATTGCTGAGGAGAAAATCTAGGAATAGCACCTGGCTGAGGAGGAGTTAAAACTTAATTTGCACAAGAAACAAGCTTGGCACCTATCACCTGTTTGGCCTTGTAGGCCATCTCCTTGGGTCAGTGGGAAATAACTGCCTTAACTCAGTAACTAGCAAATGGCTAAAACATCATCCCAGCAATGTGAGCAGTAAATCTCTGAAGTTAGGGTCTTGTATGAATAACCCGGGGTGAAGGTAAGGAATTGAGGATTTAATTGCTAGTGGATATTTTTTCTTATCTGTAGGTGGGATGAGCTACTGTTTTACTGCATTTATCTTTAGAAAAAGGGGTATCTTATCTGAAATACTTTTATCCAGAGAATGGCTCTGGCCAGGTTTATGCTAATGAAAAGTAAACACAGCTGGGGACAGCCATCCAATTATCCCAAATGTATAAGGAGAATTTTGCCCAATTAGTGATTAGTTACACTGTTATAAATTCTTGAAGGAAAAGTCGAATGGGGGAAACTCCAGCAGCACACAAGAAATTAATTGCAGGATACAGCTAATACATTTGAAAGCTAATATCACCAAGACTCCTTAAGCCTTGGTTTCCTCTGGAAAAGTCCTTAACTTTTTCCAGGTGATAGCTTTGTCAATATCAGCTGAACTCCTACTTCATATTCCTGCGGCTGGCAGCAGTCATAGCCTCTTATTATTAACACTTCAACCAGATATGAGTCTGCATTGATTGTTGCTTGGTACAAAAAGAACTTCTCTGACCAAGGTCAAGAGCTACCCAAACATATAGGCATAAACATAAATATTTGGAAGGCAATTTGACAACATAGTCATATAACAATTATAAGCTCTACTATAAGGTCTTCCTAGATTTTACTCCATGACATCCATAGATATGTGCTCTACCTTCGTGTCTCCATAGGTTCTACACTATGATGTCCACAGCTATGGAATTTTGACCAGGACTATAAGACTAGGCATGAAATTCCCTCTTGTGGAGCAGTTCTCAATTGTAATCAGAACATCTTTAGTTATCCCCAAACAGTTATGCCCCTATTGTACCAGTAAACTCATTTTGCCTGTCAGGTCAGTATTGTAGCATAAAGGGTCCAGCATTGGATAAGACCACTGATACATTTTTTGCCATAGCAGGTTATATAGCACTTTCCTGAACTACAAAAATTAGCCCATAAGAAGAAAATTTCTAGGTCAGTTTGAAATTGACTTCTCTACATCCTTCTGCAAAAGTGCATACCATCTTCAGCAACAGTGTCTTACCATGTAGTTGTGGTTGTTAACCAATGGCAATGCCAGGAGCTTATGTTGTTTTGGAGATCTCTGAGGCTTCCTTGACCAGTAACACATAGAGAAGCATTTCATGCCTTATACTGTGTTTTTTGTTTAATAACCCTTGTCTTCTGGGGCTGATATTTCCTGTTCATGCAGAGTAAGTCCCTTTGAACTCTTTTAAGTTTTATGTATTTTTAAATCAGCTTGCTATGAGTATTTTTCCATAGTATTTTTAATCCATCTTTAGCTTTTATTAATTGTCAACAACTTCCACTTCTCTCCATTCCCCAGCTCTCATTTCTGCTTAATCCTTTAAGCCTCCAGTGTTTTGTCTCCTTCTTTTATGCCACAGTTATTCTACTATCCCTCAATTATATATGTTTTTAATTGGGTCAGGAGATAGTAGGATTCCTTATAGTTTTTTTACACACCCTTTCTTAAGGTCAACCCTCCCGTGCACCCTATGATTTTCCCCCATATTCCTGTACCCCTATCTGTATAAATTTTCTTATAATTATTAAAATAATTAGTAAGGTTTTTTCCTCTCCTTTGTGGTTGATTTTTATATGTCAAATCAAGGTTGAATTGTAGCAAAATCATGGTTAGACTTCTGATTCATTTTTTTGATATCTGCCTACATTTTGGTTGCTGAGCTTCTTATGATTTATGACTCACACTGTGATATGGCTATGACATGTTAGTCTCCAGCTCATAGTACTACAGAAGGATTATTTGACCACGTATCTGCTAACTTCCTCAATGCATGAATCCCTTAACCAGTTCACTATTTAAATGTCTATTGGGGATTGACTGCCTTTGTAGGGTATATAATGTTCCTGGACCCATTTTTCTTCTATTTGCTCCCTGGATTTTGTAAAGTGAGAAGCTTTTCTTTACCACACCTTTCCATCATGATGTTCCTACTTTATCACTGGATAGATAGCTATGGAAATAGCTAGACAGTGACAGAACCATCAGAAACCAGAAGCCAAATCAGTATTTCTGTTTTTAAAGTTGTTTTCTCAGATATTTTGCCCTACCAATGCGAGATGAAAATAAAGCTTATTATTTTTTTTTGTTGTTGTTGATTGCTTAGAGTTTTTGTTGGTTTGAAACTCAATCTCAGCCTTGACTGGCCTAGAACTTTCTTTGTATACCAGAATGGCCTCAGACTCAGTGATCTGCCTTTCTCTGCCTCCCAAGTACTCAGATTAAAGGCATGCACCAGCACATCTTGAAAGGGATATTACTCAATAGCCTTTCTTTTGTTTTTGTGTATTTTAGTTTGACTATTCAAGGTATTATGAGTCACTGAATGTGGTAAAAAAAAAGTGTCCTCTCCTGACCCGTCCAGCAGGTCCAGTTATTTGTGGGTCTCAAGCCATGAAACACCTTAAAGAACCATGGGGAGAGAGGGGAATGGAGCCAAGCACATATAATGAATGACAAGAGTCAGTCTGAGTCGTGTCAAGGCTCCATTTATTAATTGAATTGCTGATGCTTTTATACAGGGCTTTAAGCAGGGAGGGGGAGCAGAGAAAGGAGAGTGGAAAATTTTCAGAAGTCAGAGTGGTTGGGGGGAGGTGAGGTCTCTTTGGTCCAAGGCTCTGTAGCTGGCTGATTACTGTTCAAGGCTATATCTAAAAGTATACTTCTTAGTTAGGCCAAGGTTGTCCTGCCTTGGCAAGTCTTGCAGTTAGCCAAGGGCATCTGGTTTTGTAAGCCCCCAAGCAGAAATACAAAGCATAATAGTCCTGGGTCAGTCTCCAACAATTCCCCCGCTTTACTAAAAAAAATGGATCACGTTTGTGTGATCAAGCTTTAAGAGATCTGGGTCTGAAGGGATGGCTTCTGGTCTGGAGGACCACAGGGGCCCCGTCCCTCTAAGCTAAGAGAAGGGAAGTCTGGGAGGCGATGTCTCCCCAGATTCAAACAACTCAGGCATCCCCGTGGTGCGGGAATCAGTGAACCGTGCAGTTTTTTGGAGGGAATGGAGATTGCTGAGCATTAAACTGTTACTGCACAACCATTATGCAACGGGGTATGTAATCCAGACTCTCGGGTATAAAGGCACCCATGTCCCCAGTCTGTGCAGTCACAGCTGCACTCCAGCCACGCCTGGAGCTTTCCCTCACACAGGGGCTGCCTCACCTGAGTCGAGGAGTCTGTGTGGGGCATCTCCATAATAGTCCTAATAGGACCAGGGGGTGTTAGGACCCAAGGGCACTGAACCTGAGCCTCTGAGGGGGCTCCTGATCATTCTCCTCTGTATCTAGTCTATGATAATGAATTGAAAGATGCTGTGGTAAGGCCGAATCAATCTGACTTTTGATAAATTGAGTCATCCTCTGAAAAGCCCAGGGACCAAAAGAAATGAGGAGAAGGACAACTAAATGGGGCTAGAATGGTAGGCAGCAAGGTGGAGAGCCAAGGGGACCCTTGTAGCCAATTTTTAAACCACCCTTGTAGATTTTTAAATTCCCTTTTTCTTTGAGCTAGCCTTTCCCTTAATTTTTCCATTGATTCCCTGACAATATCAGTATGATCTGCATAAAAGCAGCATTCTTCCTTTAGGGCGACACATAAGCCTCCCTCCTTCAGGAACAGCAGATCTAGACCCCTTCTGTTTTGTAGTACTACCTCTGAAAGTGAAGTGAGTGATTTTTCAAGGGCTGAAATGGATCTTTCTATAGCCTCTAGATCGGTGGTCATGGCCATCTGTAGCTGCATCAGGTGGTTGTTTTGTACAAGAGTGGTGGTTCTGGTGCCAATACCCGCAGCAATGCCTCTGATACCTAACAAGAGTGCAATGGTCATAGATACAGGCTCTCGAGTGTATCTGCCCCTTTGTTCAAAAAATTCTATCACTGAGTTTTCCTCATGATATGTGACACGAGGCCATAGCTGAGCAAGTACACAGAATTCATGGGAGTGATTGAATGTCTGAGCAGACACACAAGGGGTTAATCCCGTGTTGCAGGCCCAATAGGACCTTGTCCAGAGACCTCAGAGAGTGTCAGTTTATGGGGCTTAGTCTGACACCTACTGCTCGGGGAGGTGAGGTTGTTTGTAGCAGACTGAAAGGCAATTCCCTCATAATAGGGAGGACTGGAGGTAAGGCAAAGCCAGCAATCCAAGGTCTTGTTTGGATTTGTGGCATTTAGAGCCATATAGGCTCCCTGGACCAAGTTAAACAATCTATCCCTAGTTTCCCCAAAAGGAATAAGGAGAGTGTTGTTACTGGAACCCATGATGTTAGTCACGGTGCTTGGTGCAGGGTTGGGGAGGGACGAGGTGATGGCACTTTCTTGTGGTAGGAGGGAACATTTTGGTCAGGAAGAACTAAATTGGGGCCCATTGATGTTGGGCTCAGGTTTTCTATTTTTAGTTGGATCGTGAAAATGACTCTTTTGTCTGTACCATAGAGATACCAGCGGCGTCCCCATGTTTTTCCCGAGGGCCATTCTCGATTTGCCTTGCCTTGAGGAGTAAAAGTTATGTTTAAAGGTAGTGACAGCCCGCGACTATAGACTTTCCAGTTATAGGAACTATAGCAGAAATGGCTACTATGTCAGGCTCACTGTATCCTCTTGTAACTGAAATAAGGTCCCAAGATGAAGATGGCTTCCAGTAAGCTGCCCCTGCGGTTTTACACCCCCATCAAGCACAAAAGAAAGTCTTGACTCCTCCACATCTGGCAGCCGTGGCTTGGCTCCTACCGTCCTTGGGACAGACATAGAAGTTAGATTGTTCCAACCTACAACGGGCTGTAGGACTAACACAGCCTGGGGCAGTCATCACGGCAGAGTTAATACCATAAAGTATTCCAAAAGGGCCTGACCAGCGGTCTGTAAATGTTTGCCCTCCCGTGCCATTTAACTGGTGTTGGCTAATAGTAGATATATCCCAAGAATCTAATCTCGCAGCTAGCTGACAGAAGTCAGGAGTGAGTGGCGGCCACCAGGAATAAGGGGCGTGGTTTGCAGCGACCCTCCAGACCTCCTCCCCACTTGGTGTTAAAACCCGCCAGGTAAGCTTTTTAATAGCATAGGGGCTTTCTTTAGAAATGCAAAAGAGGGGGAGGAGTAGTAGGCAGACGATGAAGCAGGGGTTGACTCCTCAAGGTCAGCCAGAACAGGTCTCGGACGAACAGGTCCCGCCTTTGAGAGGTTCATGGCTCCCTTTATTTTCCAAGCTGCAGGCATTTCTGTAAGAGAAGAAAAAGAATTTTTGTCTCAGGGCTCTGTCCTGGACATAACAGTTATTATTTCCTTAGTCTAGGGAGGCAGGGCTTAATCAGCCTTTTTGGTAGCCAATGAGCTCCATTCTCCTTGGAGTCATAGATACATGCAGACCCTTTTCCCCAGATTATAACTGGATCAGGGCCACCCCATTTTCTGGTGATTGGATCTTTTCAAAGGGCCTGAGCATATCCTTGTTTAGTTTTGGGGTGCCAATGTCGCTTGGCTGCAGATTTTTTAAAATTATCCAATGTCAAAAATTTTAACACAAAGAGAGCATGAGAAAGCAGTGCTTTTTGGTTTCTTTTGAGGGGAAACAGTACCTCTTGTGAGCTGAGTTTATTAAGAGTATTTTTTAAAGGTTGGTGAGCTCTCTCCACAATACCCTGGCCTTGAGGGTTATAGGGTATTCCAGTGATATGTCTAATTCCTAATTGTAAACAAAACTGTTTAAATTTATTACTAGTATATCCTGGGCCATTATCAGTTTTTACATATTTTGGCTGACCCAGCACTGTGAAGACATGTAACATATGACTGATAACATCTTTGGTGGCTTCTCCACTGTGAGCAGAGGCACAAATAAATCCACTGAAGGTATCTACAGTAATATGCATGAACTTTAATTTACCAAAGGAAGGAACATGGGTGACATCCATCTGCCAAATCTGTCTTGGAACAAGCCCCCTAGGATTTACCCCATAATGGGGCTCGGGCAAAAATATCAGGCAATTTTTACAGCTTTTGATGATTTCTCTAGCCTGTTTTCTGGTGAGTGAATATCTTTGTCTCAAGGTTTGAGCATTGAGGTGATGAAGGCTGTGAGCCTCATGAGCAGCTGCTATCTGGTCATGTTCCAAATGAGAAATTAAGATAGAACAAGTAGCAGAATCAGCAAGCTCATTTCCCCGAGCTAAGGGCCCAGGTAGGCCTGTGTGGGCACGAATATGGCCAACATAAAAGGACAATGACCTCTGTCGGATTAATTTCTGTAATTTAGAGTACATTTGGAAGGTGGAAGTAACAGGTTTAATTACTGGGACCATCTCTAAAACCTCTAAAGCCCCTACCATTTTTTGACCCATCTATGAAAAGCACAGGGGAACCTGGGATGGGCTCCATTCGGGTATTCTTGAGAAAAACAAAAGAAGTAAGGGAGAAAAATTGTAGAAGTTTATTACTGGGCATCTGTGTATCAAATTTCCCTACATAGGTACAGACAAGGATGGCCCAGTCAGGACTATGGGTGCACAGCCATTCTGGGTGTTCCTTATCATATGGCATAATAATAACATCAGGCTCTTTTTCAAAATATCTAGTGGAGGTTCCTATTCCTAACATCACTAACTGGCACACTAGCAGGGGATATAAAGGAAGGACTTTCCTTTTAGCAACCGGGAGGTATACCCAAAGTAGGGGCACAGGATCTTGCCATAACAAGCCAGTGGGGGCAAAATCTGTAGAAAAAATGACCAAATATAAGGGTAAGGCTGGCTCAGAATATCCTGTGTGTTGTTGGTCGATGGCTGACTCAATTTTTGTAATACCTCTTTTACATCTGTAGTAAGATATCTAGGGGACAGAGGATCAGAATCTCCTCTGAGAATATCTTCTAGGGGACGTACTTTTTCTTTGGTTATCTTAAAATAAAGTCTTAGCCAATTGATATCTCCCAGAAGTTTTTGAAAATCATTAAGACAACTGAGTGTGTCCCTGATCCCTTTCTGTCCAGCTTGGGGTGGGCATGATGGGCTGAGTTTGCCCCCTGTTCAAACTTTCCTAACCCTTTGTCAGGCAGAAAGCCTGTCTGATATAATAAACTTTTAGATCAACATTTAAATGCCATATTCTGTAGATCTCTGAAGTATGAGGGCTGTCCAGGTATCTGAATAGACAAACTTTCAAGCTCAACCCCGAAAACATATGCAAGGGACTGAGTGAATGAGCAAACTTATCCCTGTAATATTACATCAGTACTTATTTATCCTGACTACAATCAAAAAGAAACTTGATTATTTATGACTGACTACTAAAAACAATGCTTTTAAGTTGAAGTTCTTCTAGCATCAAATACAGATTCAGTAAAGAAACCAAAACAAAATGTCAATATAAGACATATATATGCATTAGCTTATCCAAATAACTTAAGTTCAACAAATTTAGCAAATACAAGGAGGCTACAGAGATTTTTAAGCCTGAATGTTACCTTGGGTAAGGAGAAACATCTTTAAGTCATTGGTTTTTAACTATAAAAACTGTTTTTAAAAGATCGAGATCTCTTAAATGTCTTCTGTAATATCAACAATAAAGTACCCTTTTTTTTTTTTTTTACTATAAGGGGGAGAAAACACGGCATCATCATAATCTTTTACTTAGAGGCTTGGATGATTTCTTTGATCTTACCTTTGGCAGCACATAGTCTGTCTGTTTTATTTTATTATGGCTGGTGCTTCCGGTGATCATCATATGACATTGGCAATTTTAAAACTGCCAAGGTCCATCATTGCAACCAGACTCGACATAAGTATTTAGGTGTTACACATTTTTTTTAAAACAGTAATTACTTGCATACATACACACAGTTGGATCCAACTTACATACATACATACATACATACATACATACAGTTAAAGCTTGCTTACATTTTCAAGTCATATAAGCAGTTTGCAGAATCTTTAGCCATTTTTCAGATGAAAACCAACCAGAATTAACTTTCAAATTCAGTATTTGCAGGTATAAGAAACCATAACAAACAGTTTATATCATATCCCCTCTGACCTTTTACAACCTTTTATGTAAAGCAATATCAGGAGAGAGAAGGGTTAACAAGAGAAGTTGCTGGCCGGCCGGCAGAAGAGACCTTGAAGTTATCACAGTAAAGGAAGGGAGGGGGAGCAGTGGGCATAGAGTGTGTCCTTGGCTGCCAATGTTCCTGAAAAAAAGTTTTTGTTAACTCCTCTGACTAAAGTCAGATTTTCTGTTCAGTGTTCACACAGTTTTTGTCAATTGCAGGCAGTCCCCATTGGGAAAATAAAGGAGGTTATCAATCACGCTGTTGTTGTTAACATATAACAAAACAATTATCAAGCAAGAGTTACACTTACAATATTAAAGAAGATATCCTATCTATTTTATATTTGTAAGTCTAAGGTTTTATATCTAACTTATCTTTTATCATAACTGAGGAAATTACAACTATCTAGTGTTCAACTACATCAAAGAACCCAGAAGGATATACTATTACCTGAGAAATGGGAAAAGGATGCAAGCAACTTTCAGGAGTCTTGCAGGGTAGACAGAGACAACTGGCAGCCTGGACAGTCTTCTAAAGTTCCTTTGTTAAGTCTCCCTTTACCAAACTAGCACCTTGTGTTTTCTTTTTCCGCAGCATGTATTTTCACATTTTCACTGCCAAGCATTAGTTTTAAAGATGAGTGTTTATATTATTGCATGTAGATTCTCTTGAATGATGTTAATAGTGCTACTTTATAAAATGTTTGGTTTCATTGTTTTATTAAGATAAAAACATTACTTTTCTAACTACCACAGGTTGGGAGTTCAAAGTCAAGGGTACTAGCAGTTGCAATGTCTGATGAGCATTCTACCTCCAGGAAGGCTTTGTTATGACAGCTTTCCATGACAGAAGACAGAAGGACAGTATAGGCCTTTAGATAGTTACCTTTCTTATATTTATAAATTTTAAAGCCATGTAGAAAAATGGAGACATCATGGCCTATCATTGCCTATAGGCCTATAATTTACTGCCAGTTCTGGTGACTAATTTAAACAGAGGCACTGCCCTCTTAAGAAAATTCACTTTTTGAGTATTACCTTTATCTATTACACTGTACCCTGAACACATACTGAACAAATGAGTTGAACTTAACTCCCCAAAATACATTAAAAACTGAATGAAGTAGGAAGTTGTTCATGAGTGCCACAACAAACAAAGAAGCTATGGAAAGTTGTTAGTTTCTGGGAGATGGAGAGTCAGTTTTCTCAAAGGATGTGACTCCTGATAGGTAGATCATGATCCAGAGGATAGCCTCACACCCAAAACTATACAGACTTATGTATAAAATTAAAATTGATAGGTTATTGTTTAATAAGAGGGAAAAAAGAAGATACAAATTTGAGAGGTGCATGAAGGTATAGGCAAGTGTGAGAATATAAGAGGAAGAGTTGGGTATAAATATGATCAAAATTCAGCAGAACTAATACAAATATTTTAAAATTTACTTGTGCGTACATAATATCTTCTGTTATTAATGTATTTGGCAATAAGAAACTGGATAATTTTACTAGACAATGGTATACTTTATCTAATTAGTTTATTTTAGAGAGACTGTGTGTAATCCATATCCTCCACTTTCATTTCCTCACTTTTTAATTAAGAAAATTTTTATTCATTTTACATACCAACCACAGAACCCTCTCCTTCCACTTGCCCATAGCCTTCCCCACTGAACCTACCCCTCATACCCTCCTCCAAAATGGTAAGGCCTCCCATGAACAGTCAGTAAACCCTGATACATTCAGTTGATGCAGGTCCAAGCCCTTCCCCTGCATCAAGGCTGTACAAGGTCTCCCACCATAGGCAAAGGATTCCAAAAAGCTAACTCATACAACAGGGATCGATGCTGATCCCACTGCCAGGAGCCCCCCAAACAGACCAAGCAATACAACAATCTCACATATACAATGCCAATGCCATGCAGGCTCCACAGCTGTCGGTCAAAAATACATGAGCTCCCACTAGCTTGATTCCGCTGTCTCGGTAGATTTCCCCACCATAATCTTGATGACCCTTGCTCATAGAATCCCTCATCCCTCTCAACTGGACTCCTGGTGCTCGATTGTGGATCTCTGCATCTGTTTGAACCTGGAAATAATCTAGATGCCCCTCAACCAAAGAATGGATGAAAAAAATGTGATACATATACACAGTGGAGTACTATTCAGCTCTAAAAAACAATGACATAATGAATTTTCCAGGCAAATGGATGGAATTAGAAGCTATCATCCTAAGTGAGGTAACCCAGACTCAGAAAGATAAACATGGTACATACTCACTCACAAATGGATGCTGGATATAAAGCAAAGGATAACCATTTCCTCATTTTTTTATTAAAAGATTTTCTATTCATTTTACATATCAACCATGGATTCCCCTGTCCTCCCTCCTCCCACCCCCCAGACTTCCTTCCCAACCCACCTCCCATTTACACCTCCTCCAAGGCTAGGTCCCCCCTGGGGAGTCAGCAGAGCCGGGTAAATTGAGTTGAGGCAGGTCCAAGCCCCTCCTGGCTACACCAAGGCCTAGCAAAGTGTGTCAGCATAGGCAATAGGTTCCAAAAAGCCAGCTCATGCAGTAAAGACAGGTCCTGGTCTCCCTGCCTGGGGGCCCCTTAAACAGTTCAAGCTAAACAACTGTCTCACTTATCCAGAGGGCCTAGTCTAGTACCATGGGGGCTCCTCAGCTATTATTTTACAGTGTATGTGTTTCAACTAGCTTGACTAGTTGTCTCTGTACTTTTTACAATCATGGTCTCAATATCTCTTGCTCATATAATCCCTTCTCTCTCTCATCGATTGGACTCCTGATGCTCTGCCTGCGACTTGGCCATGGATCTCTGCATCTGCTTCCATCAGTCACTGGATGAGAGTTCTATAATAACAGTTAGGGTGTTCGGCCATCTGATCACCAGAGTAGGTCAGCTCAGGGACCCTCTCCACCATTGCCAATAGTCTATAGTGGGGTCATCTTTGTGGATTCCTGGGGACCTCTCTAGCACTCTGCTTCTTCCTATTCCCATGGGGTCTTCATTTATTATGGTATCCCTTTCCTTGATCTCCCACTCTGTTCATGATTCAGCTAGGACCTCCCGCTCCCCTAAGCTCCCTTTCCCCTGACCCTTGCCATTCATTACCCCCCTTACACCCAGTTTGGTCATGTAGATCTCATCAATTTCTCTGTCATTGGGCAATCCCTGTGTCTTTCCTAGGGTCCTCTTTATTAGCTAGCCTCTCTGGAGCTGTGAGTTGCAGTCTGGTTACCCTTTGCTTTACATCCAGCACCCACTTTTGAGTGAGTACATACCATGTTTGCCTTTCTGGGTCTGGGTTACCTCACTCAAAATGATATTTTCTAGTTCCATCCATTTGCCTGCAAACCTCATGATGTCATTGTTTTTCTCTGCTGAGTAGTACTCCATTGTGTATGTGTACCACACTTTCTTCATCCATTCTTCAGTTGAAGGGCATCTAGGTTGTTTCCAGGTTCTGGCTATTACAAATAATGCTGCTATGAATATAGTTGAGCATGTGTCCTTGTGGTATGGTTGAGCATTCCTTGGCTATATGCCCAAGAGTGGTATAGCTGGGTCTTGAGGGAGATTGATTCCAAGTTTTCTGAGAAACTGCCATACTGATTTCCAAAGTGGCTGTACAATTTTGCATTCCCACCAATATTGGAGGAGTGTTCCCCTTGCTCCACATCCTCTCCAACATAAGCTGTCTTCAATGTTTTTGATATCAGCCATTCTGACTGGTATAAGATGGTATCTCAGAGTCATTTTGATTTGCATTTCCCTGATGACTAAGAATTTTCAGCAATTCCTTAAATGTCTTTCAGCCATTTGAGATTCTTCTGTTGAGAACTCTGGTTAGCGCTATAGCCCATTTTTTAATTGGACTGTTAGGTATTTTGATGTTTATTTTCTAGAGTTCTTTATATATTCTGGATATCAGCCCTCTGCCAGAAGTAGGGTTGGTGACGATCTTTTCCCATTCTGTAGGTTGTTGTTTTGTCTTATTGATGATGTCCTTAGCCCTACAAAAGCTTCTCAGTTTCAAAAGGTCCCATTTATTAATTGTTTCTCTCAGTGTCTGTGCTACTGGTGTTATATTTAGGAAGTGATCTCTGGTGCCAATCTGTTCAAGACTACTTCCTACTTTCTCTTCTATCAGGTTCAGAGTAACTGGATTTATGTTGAGGTCTTTGATCCACTTGGACTTGAATTTTGTGCATGGTGACAGAAATGGATCTATTTGCAATCTTCTACATGTTGACACCCAGTTAGGCCAACCCCATTTGTTGAAGATGCTTTCTTTTTTCCATTGCACAGTTTTGGCTTCTTGGTCAAAAATTAGGTGTTCACACATGTGCAGATTAATGTCAGTGTCTTCAGTTTGGTTCCATTCCTCCAGGTGTCACTTTTTATGCCAGTACCAATCTGTTTTTATTACTGTAGCTCTGTAGAAGAGCTTGAAGTCAGGGATTGTGATGCCTCCAGAGGTTGTTTTATTGTACAGGATTCTTTTGGCTATCCTGGGTTTTTTGTTTTTCCATATGAAGTTGCTCTTTCCATGTCTGTGAAGAATTGTGTTGGGATTTTGATGGATATTGCATTCAATCTGTAGATTGCTTTTGGTAAGATTGTCATTTTTACTATGTTAATCCTACCTATCCATGAACATGGGAGATCTTTTCATTTTCTGATATCTTCTTCAATTTCTTTCTCCAGGGACTTAAAGATCTTGTCATACAGGTACTTCGCTTGCTTAGTTAGAGTTACCCCAAGGTATTTTATATTATTTGTGGCTATTGTAAAGGGTGGTGTTTCTCTGATTTCTTTCTCAGCCCGTTTGTCACTTGTATATAGGAAGACTACTGATTTTTTTGAGTTAATCTTGTATCCTGCCACATTACTAAAGGTGTTTTTCAAATGTGGGAATTCCTTGGTTGAATTTTTGGAATCACTTAAGTATACTGTCATGTCATATGCAAATAGTGAAAGCTTGATTTCTTCCTTTCCAATTTGTATCCCCTTGATCTCCTTTTGTTGTCTTATTGCTCTAGCTAGAATTTCAAGTACTATATTGAATAAATATGGGGAGAGCAGACAGCCTTGTCTTGTTCTTGATTTTAGTGTAATTGCTTTGGATTTCTCTCCACTTAATTTGATGTTGGCTGTTGGCTTGCTGTAAATTGCCTTTATTATGTTTAGGTATGTTCCCTGCATTCCTGATCTCTCCAAGACCTTTATCATGAAGGGGTGTTGGATTTTGTCAAAGGCCTTTTCAGCATTTAATGAAATGATCATGTGGATTTTTTCTTTCAGTTTGTTTACATGGTGTATTACATAGACAGACCTTCATATGTTGAACCAACCTTGCATCTCTGGGATGAAGCCTACTTGATCATGGTAGATAATTGTTTTGATGTGTTCTTGGAGTCTGTTTGCCAATATTTCATTGAGTATTTTTGCATCAATGTTCATGAGGGAGATTGGTTTATAATTCTCTTTCTTTGTTGCATCTATATTTTGCTTGGGAATCAGAGTATCTGTAGCCTCATTGAAGGAGTTTGGTAACATTCTGTTTCTATTGTGTGGAACAATTTAAAGAGTATTGGTATTAACTCTTCTTTGAAGATCTGGTAGAATTCTGCATTGAAACCATCTGGTCCTGGGTTGTTGTTGGTGGTGGTTTTGTTTTGTTTTTTTTTTTTGATTGGGAGAATTTTAGTGACTGTTTCTATTTCCTTAGGGGTTATTGGATGATTTAAATAAATAGTTTATCTGGTCTTGATTTAACTTAGGTATGTGGTACCTATCCAGAAAATTGTCCATTTCTTTTAGATTTTCCAATTTTGTGGAGTACAGGTTTTTGAAGTATGACCTAATGATTCTCTGGATTTCCTCACTGTAAGTTGTTATATCTCCCTTTTCATTTCTGATTTTGCTAATTTAAATTGGATGCTCTCCCTCTGCCTTTTGGTCAGTCTGATAAGGGCTTGTCTATCTTGTTGATTTTCTCATAGAACCAACTCTTTGTTTCATTGATTCTTTGTATTGTTCTCTTTGATTCTATTTTATTGATTTCAGCTCTCAATTTGATTATTTCCTGGCATCTATTCCTCCTGGGAGACTTTGCTTCTTCTTGCTCTAGAGTTTTCAGGTGTGCTGTTAAGTCACTAGTGTGAGATTTCTCCAACTTCTTTATGTGGGCATTTAGTGCTATGAATTTTTCTCTTAGTACTATTTTCATAGCGTCCTGTAAGTTTGGATATGCAGTATATTCGTTTTCATTGACCTCTAGCAAGTCTTTAATTTCTTTCTTTACTTCCTCTTTGATCCATTGGTGATTCAGTTGAGCATTATTCAGTCTCCATGAGATTGTAGGCTTTCTGTAATTTCTGTTGTTGTTGAAATCTAACTATAAACCATGGTGGTCTGATAGAATACAGGAGGTTATTCCAATTTTTTTTTTCTATCAGGGAAATGGAAAGTCAAAAATACTTTGAGATTCTATCTCACATCTGTCAAAATGGCTAAGATCAACAACACACGTGACAGCTCATTGCTTGTGGGAGTGCAGACTAACACAGTCTCTAGAGAAATCAATGTGGCAATTCCTCAGGAAGATGGGAATTGCTCTACCTCAAGATCTAGCTATACCACTCTTGGGCATATACCCAAAGGATGCTTAATCCTGCCACAGAGATGCTGGGTCAACCATGTGTTGCTGCTCTCTTCATTAATAGACAGAAGCTGAAAAAAACCTGGATGTCATGCCCCTAAAACATACGAATTGGTAAAGAAAATGTGTTACATTTATATAACATACTATTAACTCAGCCATTAAAAAAATAAAATCATCAAATTCTCAGGCAAATTAATATAACCCAGAAAAACACTCCTGAGTCAGATAACTTTGACCCAGAAAGACAATATGGTATATACCCATTTATATGTGTATATTAACAGTTAAGTCAATGATAATCAAGCTACAATTCATAGAACCACAGAGGTTAGGTATAGAGTAAGAGATAGAGGGGAAAAAGTAAGAAAAAAAAGAAATATAAACAGTCATTAAAAGTCTCCCAACCAAAAAAAAAAATGCCCAGGGCCAGATAGTTTCAACACAGAATTCTACCAGAATTTCAAAGAAGGGCTAATACCAACACTACTCAAATTGTTCCACACAATAGAAACAGAAGGAACACTGCCAAATTCTTTCTATGAGGCTATATTTACCCTGATACCCAAACCACACAAAGATACAACAAAGAAAGAGAATTACAGACCAATCTCCCTCGTGAACATTGATGCAAAAATACTTAATAAAATACTGTCAAACCGAATCCAGGAACACATCGATAAAATCATACACCACGATCAGGTAAGCTTCATCCCAGAGATGTAGGGATGGTTCAACATATGAAAATCTATCAATGTAATTCATCATATAAACAAACTGAAAGAAAAAAACCACACAATCATCTCATTAGATATTGAACAAGCCTTTGACAAAATTTAATACCCCTTCATTATAAAGGTCTAGGAGAGATCAGGAATATAAGTAAAAGAAAAGTACAAATTGTACAATTTTGAGGTTATTTCAATTTTTTTGTGTCTGTTGAGATTTGTTTTGTGACCGAGTATGTGGTTGATTTTAGAGAAGGTTCCATGGGGTTCTGAGAAGAAGGTATATTCTTTTTTGTTAGGGTGAAATGTTCTGTAGATATTGATTAAGTCCATTTGTGTCATAACATCAGTTAAGCCCCTTATATCTCTGTTAAGTTTCGATTTGGCAAATCTGTCCAGTGGTAAGAGTTGGGTGTTGAAGTCTCCCACTATTAATGTGTGGGGTTTTACGTGTGATTTAAGCTTTAATAATGTTTCTTTTACATATGTGGGTGCCCTTGTGTTTGGGGCATAAATGTTCAGAATTGAAACTTCATCTTGGTGAATCTTTCTTGTGATGTGTATGTAATATCCTTCTTGATCTCTTTTAATTGATTTTAGTTTGAAGTCTGTTTTGTTGGATATTAGGATAGCTACACCAGCTTGCTTCTTAAGACCATTTCTTTGGAAAGACTTTCCCCAGCCTTTTATTCTGAGGTAGTGTCTATCTTTCAAGTTGAGGTGTGTTTCTTGTATGCAGCAGAAAGATGGGTCCTGCTTTTGTATCCATTCTGTTAGCCTGTGTCTTTTTATAGGTGAATTAAGTCCATTGATATTAAGGGTATTAATGACCAGTGATTTTTAGTTCCTATTATCTTTTGGTGGTAGTGTTTGTGTATTTCTCTTCTTTGGGATTTACAGCTGTGGGGTTATCTATTGCCTATGTTTTCGTTGGGGTATCTGACTTCCTTAGGTTGGAATTTTCCTTCTAGTGCTTTCTGTAGGGCTGGATTTGTGGATAGGTATTGTTTAAATCTGGTTTTGTCTTGAAATGTCTTGTTCACTCTGTCTATAGTGTTTGAAAGTTTTACTGGGTATATTAGTCTAGGCTGGCATCAATGTTCTCTTAGTGTGTGCATTACATTTGTCCAGGTCCTTCTGGCTTTCAAAGTCTCTATTGAGAAGTTGGGTGTTATTCTGATGGGTTTGCCTTTATAAGTCACTTGGCTTTTTCCTTTGCTGCTCTTAATATTCTTTCTTTATTCTGTAGGCTTGGTTGTTCAATTATTATATGGAAATGGGACTTTTTTTGGGGGGGTCTAGTCTGTTTGGTGTTCTATAGGCTTTTTGTATTTTCATAGGTTTTTCCTTCTTTAAGTTGGGAAAGTTTTCTTCTATAATCTTGTTGAATATATTTTATTTGCCTTTGAGTTGATATTCTTCTCTTTCTTCTATCTCTATTATTATTAGTTTTGGCCTTTTCATGGTGTCCCAGATTTCCTGGACATTTGTGTTATGACTTTTTTGGCTTTGGTATTTTCTTTGACTGATGAAACTATTTCCTCTATTGTATCCTCTACACCAGAGATTCTCTCTTCCTTCTCTTGTATTCTGTTGGTTATGATTACATCTGTTTCCTGTTCATTTACTCAGATTTTCTATTTCCAGCATTCCCTCTATGTGTGTCTTCTTCATTGTTTCTATTTCCCTTTTCAGGTCTTGAACTGTTTCCCTCACATGTTTAATTGACTTTTCATGGTTTTCTTGGCTTTCTTTAAGGGATTTATTGATTTCTTCCAATTTTTATTTGTCTTTTCCTCTAATTCCTTATTGATTTCTTCCAATTTTTTGTTTGTCTTTTTCTCAATTTCTTTATTGATTTCTTCCAATTTTTTCTTTGTCTTTTACTCAATTTCATTTTTTTCTTGAAAGGCCTCTAGCATCTTCGTAATGCTATTCTTAAGGTTGCTTTCTTCTGCTTCTTCTACATCGTGACGTTCGGTCTTACTGTTGGAGGAGTGCTAGGTTCTGGTAATGCCGTAATGCTCTTTATGTTGTTGTATGCATTTTTGCCTTGATCTCTGTCCATCTCCTCCTCTAATAGGTATAATAGGTGCCTGTGTCTGAGCAAGTTGCTATTGGTCTACACTGTGCTTGTTGTGTCTGTCTCAGGGGGCCCCTCTGGGTCCAATCTTAGATCTTGGTCTAGTTGGAGCAGGCAGATTCTGTGTCTCAGGGAGCTGTTCTTGGGTCAACCCAAGCTAGTCGATTCTGTGACTCATGGAGCCACTCTTGGTCTTATCAGGGCTCTTGGTCCAGTCAGAACTGACAGATTCTGTGTCTCAGGAATCCCCTCTTGGTCCAATGAGAGGTGGCAGATTCTATGTCTCAGAAAGCCACTCTTGATCTAATGAGGGCTAGTGGATTCCCTGTCTCAGGAGGTTACTTTTCGTCCAATGAGAGCTTCTGGTCCAATGAGAGCTGGCAGTTTGGTTTCCTTGACTCAGGAAGTTGCTAGTGTCTCAGATGGATGGGTATTGGGGCAGGGTGTGTAGATTGCAGGGTCTGGTGGGAGGGTTTGGTGAGGGGGCCTTCCCACAGGAGTTTTGTCTGCTGGCCAGCAACTGAGACAGAATTTGGTGGGGGTTCCTGAGGACTGGTTGTGTCCCAGGGATGGGTCCTAGGGCCAGGACACTCTGGATATGAGCAGAGTCACTCACTTCTTTGTCCATTGAGAGCTGGTGGTTTGGTTTCCATGACTCAGGAAGTTGCTGGGGTCTCAGACGGATGGGTATTGTGGCAGGTCATGTAGATTGCAGGATCTGGTGGGGGGGTTGGGGGCTTCCCTCAGGAGTTTTGCCTGCTGGCTGGCAACTGGGACAGAGTTGGGTTGGCTATATACATTCTTAAGATGTCTCTGAGTCCTCTTTCCATGTACCCATATAAACCCACACGCCCATGTCATGACAAACAGTTACATGTGTGTGTCACATGAAAATAGAAAATGGACTGTGAGAATGGAAGAACAAGTCCAAATGGAAGGCTGGAGATCTGGTACATTATGGAATGTGTGTGACAAGGTAGGAAAAAGAGGGACAATTTGTGGAGAAGGATGGATACAAGCAAGAGGAAGGAGAGGAAGGGGAAGGGCAGTTATGGCAAATAAGAACAAAGTATAATGTCATATATGAAGATAAAACAATGAAACCCATTACTTTTGATTTTAACTAAAAATGAATAATGAATAAACAAATTAAAAGTTATTTGTACCAAAAAGTCTGGAAACATAAAAATGGACCATAAATTTGATATTAGTAAAAAAAAATATTCATGGCTATTAGAATGAACAAAAGTCCCACTGAGTTTCCCTGAGGGGACAATATGGTGGGAAAATGTGTGTATTATGTGTATTATGAATGTTGAGAACTGAATCAAGATCCTCTGGAAGAGCATGAAATGTTATTATCTACTAAGCCATCTCTCCAGCCCCTGAATTATTTTTGCTTTGCTACATAGTTAGATACTACCATAATTTGATGACATTGGTCTCCATCACAATCAATAGTTCATGAGATAAAGGAATCTGGACTCAACTTCTGGTCAAAACAACGGAACCTTAGCCATGGAGCTCTTACTTATCATTATCTCAATCTGGCTCTAAGATCGTTAAGCCTTATGAAATTCAAGCATAGCAGAAGTGTCTCTAATAAATAATAAAAACATGTCATTGCTCCCTCTTGTAAGAGTCAATCCAAATTGCCCTGTCAATCATCTGGACAGGACCCATTTCTTCATGAAAAAAAAAATCTGATTATTTTCTAGATTTTATAAAATCATAGCTTATCTAAAATATAGACTGTGCAGTAGTCTCTTTTGTCCATGATTGTATCAGGCTTTCTCTTTTGGACCACCAACCAGCTTCCAAATCATTACTCAGAGGCTTCTAATTAGTTATGATGCTTGGTCTTAGCTTAGCTTTTATTTTAATTATTTTATCTTTGTCTAAATTTTGCCTTGGGGTTTTTTGCCTTTCTTTCTGCATGTCCTACTCTGTGTCTGCTATCTGGCAGCTGCCTGGCTGACCCCAGGCATCTCCCTCTCTTTCTCCCTCATTCTCTCCTTTCTTCTTTTTTTGGGGCCTAGATTTCTCCTCCTACTTATTCTCTCTGCCTGCCAGCCTTGCCTATCCTTCTCATACATAGTTATTGACCATTCAGCTTTATATTAGATCATTTGGGTGCCTTAGGTGAAATAAATACAACACATCTTCACATAGTTAAACAAATGCACCACAAACAAATGTAACACATCCTTACATCATTAAACAAATGCAGCATAAACAAATATAACACATCTTTGCTTAGTTAAAATAATATTCCACATGTGACAATATAATTTACTTTGTAATAAACTATGATTATCTTAAAATTATTTCAACATAGATAAGGAAAGAGTCTATACTGATATTCTAGTAACAACATTGAGAGATCTGCAAAGCAGTTAACACACATGTACTCACAGTAAGGAAAGAACTACTAATAGCATGAATCATATGATATTTGTCAGTTGATTGGAGAACAATTACAGAAGCATTGGATAGCTTTTAGGAAGTGCTACATTGTCAGCATTCTTGGTGTGATACAATAGATATAAGGAATAAAGAACAGGAAGCTCTGTGTGTAAACATAATTTGAATGAGTTGAAATCTGAGTAGAAAAATTACTTAACCAAAGCACTTACTTTTTTAATTATTTTGATATATAATACTATATAGCTTAAAAGCCCATGTTAAATAATTTAGTATAGCCAATTTAACAATATAAAAATAAGTAATTAAAGTTCCCATGTATATATTTGTTCTGTAGTAACTTTTATTCATTGTTATTATTTTCTTTTTTTCAACTGTTCTGGGGATTGATCCAAGGGTCTTGTGAATGCTAAGTCAGTATTTCACAAACTGAGCTATATCCTTAGTCTAACCTTTAAATATTTCTACCTTACCATATTCTCACATAAAAAATAGATTATGATATTTGAAAAGGTGATATATATATATATATATATATATATATATATATGTTAATTTAGTCTCATTTATGAGAATTCTTGGCAATCTGTTAAATCTATTTTGACAAGGATTAACATCTTGACTAAGTCTTTAAAGGATAACAATCTTCAGCCTACATGCTCTCCATCAAACATAATTATGATGTGTTGTTGCTTTTTATTTATCTCAACTATTTGCAAAACTTTTGATTCTATTTACAATGTCTAGTAAGTTTTTTTCAAACTTGAACTGTTCCAATTCAATTATACTAACAAAATTATCTTTTAAACATAATTGTGTCAGATTCACTGCCCATTCTCCCTACTTAGTTTCACAATAATTACTATTAATACTCTTCTGCCACAGAAAAATAAAACCCTGTCATTTTCCTAAGCCATATGGATAGAAATGACGGTCATAATATTATGTAAATTAAGCCAAGGACAGAAAGACAAATTTCACATAATATTACTTTTACATGGAATATAACAAACTTAATCACATAGAAGTTAAGAGTAAAGTAGTGGTTACTAGAGGGTGAGAACAGTAGAAGGAGAAATGGATTGAGAGAAGTTGATATCAATAGGTACTCAGTTGTATGAAATAAGAGCTAGAATCTAGTATGGTATTACACAGTACAGTGATGATAGATGATATAATATAGTGAATATGTTTTAAGAATATGGTCTTAAAACATATTCACTATATTCGAAGGGTTGTAATTTTTCACTACAATGAAATTATGAATTTTTGGAGAGATATGTATACTCTACTTTAAACACTCTACAATATAGACACATATTGTGTGCTACAGGGAACACTATATATATATATATATATATATATATATATATATATCACTATATATATAACATAATGTTATATATATATAACATTCATGCCTTGGCATTTAAGTTAATGCAAAAATTAAAGGAAACAGGTGTTCTGGAGGAATGACTCAGTGGCACAGTGCTTACCTGAGATGTGTAAGTTAAAGATAGTGATATTGAATCTCTAGACTTAGGTGGATGTATATTATTTTCATGTTATTTTTACATTTTTTTATTTTATTTTTACATACACACTCATGTGCATGTGTGTGCACACACATGCACTTGTATGTATGTACATATGTGTGTGTCATGTATATGTCCAAGGAAGCCATAATGATCTCCTGGATCTGGAGTAAAAAGGAGGTTGTAAGCCACCTGAAGTAGGTTCTGGGAATAAAACTCAGGTCCTCTGGAAGAGCATCAAGTGCTCTTAGCTACTGATGTACCGCTCCAAACCTGTGTTTTAGAATTAAGTACATCAAAATGTTAGGTGTGGAATTAGATTTAGAGGTACATATTTAGACAAGTAAAGCATAAGCAAGCATCTCCAAATGGCTGCTTCTTGTATCCCAGAAACACTGTGAAGAGAAACTGCTGGAAAGCATGAGGACTAGTACCTAGATAGGTATAACATTTTACTTTGAGATTTATCTTTACAATAAAACCTTTATATAATTACACTTGAGATATATATATATATATATATATATATATATATATATATCACTACAAGAGAAAAATTCTATTTTGTAAATATATCATGCTCAGAGAATTATTTCTTCATTAACATAATACAATCCAAATAAAGCAAATAGGTTTACATCTGGAACTAAACAAGCTGACTGTATCATTCTTATATAAAAATAAAACAGTTAAAAAACTTAAGATAAAAATCATGAGAGAGAAATTAAATATACAAGAAAATAAAACATTATTATAAAAAAGATAAAAAAATCATATGAATGGAACAATATAATGGAAGTTGTAGAAATACCACAAAACACATATGGAAATAGAGAACATTTTAGTTTGAAAAATTAAATTTTATTAAAGGATTTTAAAACAACTGTATAGCTATTTAGAAGATATATATATATATATATATATATATATATGTGTGTGTGTGTGTGTGTGTGTGTGTGTGTGTGTGTGTGTGTGTGTGTGTATTTACAAATATGCTCAGCTATGTTTACCCTTGATGGCTTCCACAGAAGAGAAGAAATCCAAATACTCTGTCTCTTTGATTGTCTGGATTGCCTGTGTTAGTATAAAAAACCCAGAGATCAGATAATTCATAAAGTATGCAAATATAATTCTCACAGTAATAGAGGTTACAAGTCATATATTAAGGCATCAGAAACCAGATGCCTTCTGTAAAAAACAAAATTTGTATGGAGGGATGAGTTTTGCATAATTTTGATATATATGAAAGAAAACAAAAACATTATGCTTTGGTCCTTGAAAAGACACAACAAAGTCATCAAACTATCTTCATTCTTTCTCTTGCTTTTCTTAGTCACATTTTAGAGGCAATGCTGAGTCAGCCAGGCCTTAGACAAAAGGTCACAGCTAGCATTATCAATGAGAATTGAATCATGTGTTTCCTCTGTATTCTTCCCTGTCTTACCACAGCTTCTTACTGGCTTTAGGAAAATGTCTTAAATTTTATGATCCGTAAGTCCTATACAGGTGTGTACTTGGTCATTTTAGAAAATTTGTCTTCATTTGACTACTTTCTTCATTATTTTAGCTAAATTGTTCTTATTATGTTAAAGTTAAACTATTTGAGGCAATATTTTATGTAACAGGGAATCTCTATTATTTCTGCTTTTTCCTCATGAAAATTATTAGTATTCTTTATTTAATGAAAATTATCCCAAAGCTTTTCTAATATGGAAAATTATTAAAATTTACCTTATTTTTTTTTAATTTATTTTATTTTATTTTACAATATAATTCAACTTTACATATCAGCCATAAATTCCCCCTTTCTCCCTCCCCCCGTCCCGCCCCCCTCCCCCCGGCCCACCCCCCATTTCCATCTCCTCAAGGGCATAGACTCCCCCGGGGATTGAGATCGACCTGGTGGAGTCAGCCCAGGCAGGTCTAGTTCCCCCCTCCCAGGCTGAGCCTAGGGTCTCTACTAAGACCCAGGTTTCAAACAGTCAATTCATGTACTGAGCACAGGGCCCGGTTCAAATGCCTGTATGCCTCTTAAACAGATCAAGCCAATCAACTGTCTCATCCATTCAAAGGGCCTGATCCAGTTGGGGGCCCCTCAGCCATTGGTTCACAGTTCATGTGTTTCTATTCGTTTGGCCATTTGTCCCTGTATTCCATCCATCCCTGTTCCCAACAGCTCTTGATCACATAAACCCTCCTCCTTCTTGCCTATTGGACTCCCGGAGCTCCACCCAGGGCCTGACCGTGGATATCTGCATCTAGTTCCCTCTGTTACTGGATGGGGTTTCTAGCACGACAATTAGGGTGTTTGGCCATCTTATCACCAGGGTAGGTCAAATCGGGCTATTTCTCGACTATTGCCAGCAGTTTATTGTGGGGGCATCTTTGTGGATTTCTGTGGGCCTCTCCAGCACTTTGCTTCTTCCTATTCTCATGTGGTCTTCATTTATCATGAACATTCCTTATGTTCCCTCTCTGTTCTTGATCCATTTGGGATCTCCTGCTTCCCCAAGTTCTCTTTCTCTCGCCCCTCGCCCCTCATTATGTCCAGATTGTTCATGTAGATCTCCTCCATTTCTCTGTCATTGGGCGATCCCCGTGTCTTTCTTGGGGTCCTGTTATCCAGGTAGCCTCCCTGGTGTTGCGAGTAGCTGTCCAGTCATCCTTGTTCCACAGCAAAGGATACGGTCAACAAGGCAAAGCGACAGCCCACAGAATGGGAAAAGATTTTCACCAACCCCACATCTGACAGAGGACTGATATCCAGAATATATAGGGAACTCAAGAAATTAAACATCAAAATTCCCAACAGTCCAATTAAGAAATGGGCCATAGAACTAAACAGAGAATTCTCAGCAGAGGAAACACAAATGGCTGAAAGACATTTAAGGAATTGCTCAACATCCCTAATCATTAGGGAAATGCAAATCAAAACAACTCTGAGATACCACCTTATGCCAGTCAGATTGCCTAAGATCAAAAACACTGAGGACACCTTGTGCTGGAGAGGATGTGGAGCTAGGGGAACTCTCCTCCACTGCTGGTGGGAATGCAAGCTGGTACAGCCACTGTGGAAATCAATATGGCGCTATCTTAGAAAATTGGGAATCAATCTCCCCCAAGATCCAGCTATACCACTCTTGGGCATATACCCAAGGAATGCTCAATCATACCACAAGGGCACTTGCTCAGCTATGTTCATATCAGCATTATTTGTAATAGCCAGAACCTGGAAACAACCTAGATGCCCTTCAACCGAAGAATGGATAAACAAACTGTGGTACATATATACAATGGAATACTACTCAGCAGAGAAAAACAATGACATCATGAGGTTTGCAGGCAAATGGAGGGATCTAGAAAAAATCCTCCTGAGTGAGGTAACCCAGACTCAGAAAGACAAACATGGTAAAATTTACCTTATAAGAACCTGAAAAAAACCATGTCTCAAGATAGAAATTCAGTAATTTTCACTGAATAATGCCAACTCAACAAGCAGACAGCTCTGTAAAATGATATTATGCTTGTGCTTATTTCTTATATTAATCATGGACTAAGTCAACAGCATTGATTACATGCTCATATTCACAAAATGAATATCTATGATCAATAATAATCTGAATCACACTTTATTGATATCAAAATGCTTATTTACTGGTGGACCAGCATTTAGGTATTGTATACATATATTTGGTTTTTTCGAGACAGGATTTCTCTGTGTAGCTTTGTGCCTTTCCTGGATCTCACTCTGTAGACCAGACTGGCCTCGAACTCACAGATATCTGCCTGCCTCTGCTTCCTGAGTGCTGGGATTAAAGGCATGCACCACTACTGCCCAGCTAGATATTATATATTACACCAGTGCTTCCCGTCTTCATCCTATCTTTATTAGTTTAATTTAATTTGTTATTTGAGATATATACAAAAATATAAAATAAATAAGACATCCATCAATCATCCCATTATTGATTGACATTTTAGATTGTTCCTGAGTTTTGGATATTCAGGCTGATGTAGAATGAAAATCATAGAATATGCCTTAAGGGCAATTTCCCCATATTTTTTTAATAATCATGTTATTTAATGTAGAAGAGTAAGTGCTGAAAGGAGGATGTCTATTTCTACAGTTAAGCTATCCACCAAAGGTTTTCTAGTGCTGCGTCAATCAACATTCTCATTAAAATATAGTTTGAAGTTTCAATGCTTTGTTAATCTGGGAACACATAATTTTCTGTTTAAGAGATCAAGTTGGTTCCAGCTATAGGTGCAATCTCTAATGATGTGGTAAATCATTTAGAATAATTTGAATATATATGGAACAAAACAATATGTCATTTAAAAAACTGCAAAATATTTTCTGAACAAAATGTTTAGTGAAGAGATTATTTGGGTTAGTGAACATTTAAAGTTTTTGAATATAATATCTATTTAAGTTAATAATATAATTCTAAAAAATATAAACAAGCATAGCAAGGAAAATGGTAGAAATGGGTATACTTTACTGAACCCTCTCAAAAATTCTCTTTTCCCCATGGTTGGAACACTGTCCATGAATGAAGCTGTGTGAGGAGATTTCTGAATGCTTATGAGAAAACTCCAAATAAATAAGACAGGAGTCTTGTAACCCGGTTACATAGCATGGCTTGTTTCTGGACTGTGCTTTTGTGCCCCTCCCAGGTGTAGTAAGTAGGAGTGGGTTTGCTTCAGATTGCACATTGCAGATTACTTTTTTTAATCAAAAAATTTTCTAAGCATGGGTTATCCTTATAAGTCTATACAGCCTAAACTCATCTGACCTTGCTTAACTCCCAGAATATAAATTGTCCAATGCTCTACATCAGACTCTTGCATGTGACTTTAGTCCTCCTCAGTTTTAGGCCCTACTCTCCCAGGTTCATACTGTCAACTAGAGCAGTTGTACACAGAAGTTGCAACTATTCTTTGAAAGAAGTTCTTCAGTTAGAGTATTAGAAGGAAAAGCAAGAAGCAGTTCTTGCAAGAGAAGCATACATAGGCTGAGGATTGTATATTTAAACAGTTATTTCTCTTCTCACTATGTGTATTTGGGTTATGTATGCACCAAAAGCTTCTGACAAAATTCAATAAATGTTAATTCTAAAAATCATCACAAAATTAAGTATGAAATAAATATAGCTCCAAATAATATAGTCCATCTATATTAAGCCAAAGAACCATCATAAACAGTGTGGAAAGGTTTCCATTTAAGAGAAGGAAAATACTAGTCTGACTATTCTTACCTCTTCTTTCTGGCACTGTTTCTTGTGTTTTTCATTTCATTTTGAAGCAGTCTTACAATGTAGGCCAGGGTGACCTCAAACTTCTGGCAATGTTACCACTTTTATTGAACTTTATACTCTAAATTCTAGCCAAGTAAATTAGGTAAAAGAAAAAATAAATGCTATTCTAATTAAATTGCTCCTCTTTTCAGAGAACATGCTCTGATATGTAGCCAATCTAACCCCTCTATTTAAAACTAATCCAACAAATAAATTCAATAAAGTTATAGGATACAGAACCAATATGAAAAGTGTGGCATTTCTGTATACTGACAATGGTTTATTCAAGAAGGAATTTAAGAGGATGGGACTCCATAAAATTAGCCTCCCTCCCCCAAAAACATATTGGAATACATTTGAGGAAGAATGTTAAAGAGTTGGGTTACTTTTCACTTTATTTAATGAGGCAGAATCTCTAGCTGAAAATTTTAAAATTTAAAACATTTGTGTTTGAAATAGAAGATTAAACAATAACTGGAAAGCTACTATATTGTTCATAGACTTGAATAATAAATATTATCAAATTGTCCATACCATACAAATAAATCTATAAATTGAATATAAATCCTGTAAAACTTCATATCATTTTCACAGAAAAGTCTTAAAAATTCTCATATAATCACAAAATACCTCAAATAATTAAGTCATCTTGGATAAAAATAACAATGCCAGAGACATCATACTATCTTTCTTCAAAGTTTGATTAATCAAACCAGCACTAGACTTTTAAAATAAGTCAGATGGATAAATGTGCATGTATTTCTTCACCCCCAATAAATAAATCAATAAATGCCTTCCTTGAACTGCTTATTCTGTCTGTGGTGCTTGAGAGTTCTCTGCTTCACATTTTTTTTTTGCCTTTTAATTCTTCAACTGGAGAAGAAAATGAACCCATTTTAAGAACCCTAGACTATCATTTCTATGGAGTTTGCCTGTTTTTTGGTAAAAGATTTAAGGAGTATTTCAGAGACACTCCAGCAATGACCTTAAAAATAATGAATAGTACTCATGAAAGAGTACTGGGTATTTAATACAATTCATCATGATGTAGAAACATTTATTTTCAAGACCATTTCAGAAGCATCTGACACAGAGACAGGGAAAAATGACTGTTGGGAAAAGCTGGTAAAGAAATAGAATGCCAGTCTCTGGAGTCCTTAAGTCAACTGGGCTGTCATCTTCATTACACTACTTCCAAGAGGCAATGTGACTTCATAAGAAATGTGAAATTGGCAATATTTGCTGAAGTTTTTATAATAAACAACAACAAAATTTGTTTTTATTCTTTTGTCTGTTATGAGTGGGTGATTTTTTTCTTCTTTTTGGGTTGCTTTCAAAGATCTTCGGTACATCAGTTCCTCAAACAAGCTATTTGATTTTTATTTTCTATCCTGCTAAGTCCTGTGTTTTATTATAAATCCCAAGCTGCTGCACCATTAAATAATTGATTGTATTGGCCTACTTACTATGTTTCTTTTATTATTGAAAAAATTTTTCATGCAATATATTTTGAACATGGTTTCCATTTCACAGATAAATACCAAAAGTTTAACACCCCATGGTGATCTCTTAAATTAGAATATTGTGTGGCATATTATACTCATCTATTACTGAGTTGATGAAACTGTAGTCAGTGAATTAAGCACATACAAACATAAAATCTTATAAACTCTAATCACTTAAAAGTACTATAAATTTAATTATACTAGTTTCCAGGAATAAGTATCAGAAGCCCAGCAAAGACATAGCTTACAATGATAAACTGTTAAAAATAAATTTGCACAATTTACACATGCTTCTATTTTGTGATACAGATTAAAGATATCAGAATTCTGCTATACCTAAGCAATTGACTTTCTTTCATAGTTTCACAAGAAGCAAATGTTACCAATTATCATGTCCATTTTGGACCTAATTTATCCTTATCAAAGGCTAGAATATCCACAAAAAGAGCCAAAAGAGTAATTGCAGGTTTTCCATAGAGTAACTGTGCCAAATACTTGGTTTCAATTTAAAATTCACTCATTATTTGAGTTTCTTTAAAAAAAATTCACTGGAACAAGTAGGCAAGACGTCCCTGGTTCTCTTCTGTTTTATTTTTTGGTGGTAGTTAATTTGAGGTGTTGTAAAAAGCAATGACAGAAAAAACCTCTTCAGGTTCAACATCCTTAATGAGCAAGAAAAAGAAACTCTGTCTCAAGCAAGTGCCTAATTAGACATATGGCAAATGAGGACATGGATCTGAGAATGGTGATTTTAAGTCAAATTGTGAGATCTTATCTTGCTGAGAGGAGGAGGAACAGTTCACTGAAGAGGTTCCTTGTTGAACTAACAAGGAGATAACAATGCTAAATGCAGTTATACTTGGGGGAGGACATTAAAAACTGTCACTGAATTTATTACAGTCTGAGTTAAATTAGGAATTATTTACAAAACTCTGATGCTAGATTTTACATAGGAAGCACCGACTTTTGACATTACTCAAAATCTGTCTTAATTTGCTAAAGAGAGAAAAAGCAGTATGTTTGACTATCATTGTATAATAGTTTTAGGTTGTTCACCACAGAATATAATAAATATTTATTCAGTTAGTATCTCAGAAATTTTTAGTTTATTAGAAAATGGCCCCCAAAGGGAGTAGCACTATTAGGAGGTGTGGCTTTGCTGGAGTGGGTATGTCCTTGTTAGAGGAAGTGTATCACTGTGGAGGCAGGCTTTGAGGTCTCATATATGCTCAAACTACACCTAGTGTCTCAGACTACTTCCTGTTGCTTACCAATCAAGATGTAAGGACTCTCAGCTCCTTTTCCAGCACCATGTCTGCCTACATGCTGCCTTGCTTCCTACCATGCTGATAATGAATTAAACCTCTGGAGTGTAAACAAGCCAACTCAATTAAAGGTTTCCCTTTGTAAGAGTTGCCATGGTCATGGTGTCTCTTCAAAGCAATAGAAACTCTAAGATAGACAATATATGATTTTTTTTCATTTTATACTCAGGCTTAGGTGTTAGCATTCAGACTCACTTCTTAGAATCCTGGTCAATAAGGAGATAATACACTGGCCTGCCCTGTGGTGATATTTTATTTGTGCTCTAACAAAAAATGCTTGCCTGAAAATCAGAAGGAGGAGCTAGCCACTAGTTAACCATAGAGGTCTAGAGGTATGCACAGACAGACAGGAAGTGATAGATCTAGGTGGAGAGAGGAAGTGATAAGGTGGGGTGGAGAGAGGAGTTCATTCTCTTTTGGTGGAGGATTTTGTAGGGGTAAGAAATAGTGGCTTGCTTCTCTGCCTTTCTGATCTGGCTCTGGGTTTTTTATTAATAAGACCATTTATTAATTTGTGTTACATCTGGCGACCAAATGTTTGTGTCATAAATTCACTAAAAAGCCCCTTGCCTGTGGCAGAAAATATAAGTAAAGTGGTTCAAATTCCTTATAATTCAGTTCAAAAATTGGAATTGTATGCTAATCTGTTGCTCTACTGGATTTTTCTGAACTGCTCAACATAGTTACTGATGGGGCTGAAAGGGTAGTCTTACATATTGAGACTGCAGAATTTATCCCTGATGAGTCAGGATTAATTTTGTTATTTATTCAGTTACAAGATATAATCAGAAATAGGAAACATCCTTTACATATAACTCATGCCTGATCCCATACGCGTCTGCCAGGTCCTCTAGCACAAGGTAATGGCAAGATCAATAAACTATTGTTAGGAAATGTGCTGGAGGCTTCGGAATTTCATAAAAAAATGTCAATAGTAAATTAAATAGTTTTTAAATAGTTAAATTTAAATAGTTAAAAAAGAATTTTTCTATAACCTGGCAACAAGCCAAGGAAAATATAAGGAAATGCCATACTTGTTCTTTTTAAAATCAGACTCCACTAACAGCAGGATGTAACCAAAAGGGTACTCAGAGGAATGAAATCTGGCAGATGGATGTTTCACTTTGCAGAATTTGAAAAATTGAAATATGTACACCACACTATTGATACCTATTCAGGATTTCAATGGGCAACTGCTTTGAGTTCTGAAAAGATGGTTTTGTAATCACTCATTCGCTAGAAGTTATGGCCATCATGGGTATATCTGCACAAATTAAAACTGAAAATGCTCCAGCATATGTCTCTGGTAAAATGAAACAATTTTTCACTTATTACAATATAAAGCATATTACAGGTATACCACATAATCCCACAGGTCAGACAGTCAAAAAAAGATCAAATTGAACTCTAAAGGATATGCTAAAAAAACAGAGGTAACAACTCCCCCCCCAGAAATACATTACATAAAACATTAACTTTGAATTTTCTTAGTGCTAATGAGAAAGGAACAACAGCTGCAGAGAGACATTGGATAATAGAAAAAACTACAAAGTTAAATCAGCCTATATACTTTAAAGATGTGCTGACCTCAGAATGGAAACCAGGATATGTATTACACTGGGGATGAGGTTTTGCTTTTGTTTCTACAGGGGAAGATAAGTTCTGGATAACATCAAAATTGATAAAGGTTCAATTGGAACAAGAGCGACCTCTTAATTAGAAGAGGTGATAGTTCATCAACCAGCATGACCATCTAATTTAAACTAACATACCATAAACAAATGCTTTGCATTTAATCAGATATAAATTACCAAAAGGGAACCTCCCCAAAGTTAGGCTTGGAGAATGGTTTTTGCTTTTGTCTTTCAGGTGAATGGAGGTTAAGGAATTTGAAGAACACTGGACAAAGGAGACATCTGAATAAAAAGGACAAATCTTCTAGAAAAAATTGTCCCAAGAAAAAGAGTAAATTCCCCTATTGGTATATCACATATAAAATTTCAGAAGTCTCCCTAAGTGTTTGTTTATGCTCTCCTCTACAGACACTTAACACAAATGGTCTTTTGTAGTCCCAGTTCAATTAAAAATTAAAGATTACTTTGGAGTTAGAGAATGGCTCTCTCCTTCTCTAGACCCAAGCATGTTTATTAAAACGAAAATACAAAATCTCTGTATCATTTCAGAAGAAAGAGCCATCTGATATGGGACAGAAGAAAACCAAAATTAAGGGACCATTTTATTGCTACTAATCTCAATTCTTTGGATCGATTTTGATTCTTTAAACTTTTCTTAAGGTATGAATTTTATATCAAAATTCATCATACATATTTTAAACTCTTGTTATGATATTAATGGTCATATAGAGTACTAACTAATTCTAGAATAAAGGCTTCATTTAGCTGCCTATACATGTTTTTATGTTAGAGTCTCTATCAGTTTTCTGCAGGGAATCATGACCAGGCCTAACATCGAATTTGAAGTCTCCAGAATGATGATGGGGCCCCACAAGGATGATTCCACATGGACAATAATAATACCTCTAAGCTGACAAACATCTCCAAAAGATCAGCTTTGGACTACAAGCTGCTCAGAACAATTTTGAGATGGCTCGCTGAGATGATCCAGTTTCACAGACTATTTGAACAGGGATTTGAGATAAGCCCTGCACTTTTTCATTATGCAGAGAGTGGACAACAATGATACAGCTACAACTCTGGAACTTGACAATTAACCTCAAATTTTTCTATTCAGGATCCACCAAAGATGTCTTTGCCCACAAACAGCAGGAAATAATTTTAAGAACATGATGCCCATATTCCCAAGAGTTGGGGCATATGGTCTTTGGTCTTTCAATGAGTTGTGGGTTTGGGATAGTTGTCATTGTTTAAGATGGTTGGTTACAAGTTGTTATTGTTAATGTTCAGGAAAGAGGCTAAACAAAGGAGATTAGATTTAAGGTTTTTGTTTGAAAAAAAAAGAAAAGATAAAAAGAGGATATAGATAAGAGGTAGATTATTGAAACTACTCTGAAAAAATATGGAAATGATAGAATAAGGTAGATTATTGAATCTGCTCTGAAAAAAAGAGAGAGGATATAGATATGATATAGATAAAAATGTAGATTATTGAACCTACTTTTAAAAGACAACTACTAATTTTAAATACTTTAAATTGGATTGGATTTTCATATATTATATACAAATTATATATATTGAGATTGATATTGTTAGATAATACTGTACATATATTTCTAATCCTGTTCAGGATATTTTACCTATACAGTTCATTTAACAATGTAATGTAATTTGCTAATTCTTAAATGGTGTTATTATCAACTATTAGGGTATAAAGAAATGAAAGTTATTAGTTAGACATTGTAATCGAACATGTAGTCATATTAAGTATGTTTTCAAGGTCAAGCAGAGATATATTTTAGACAGGTCATCTTCAAATCCTTCAGTGATCTACAGCATATGGCATTTAAAGTGTTTAATAACATAGATTTTTTTTCTTTTTTTATGACTATGAGACACGTCTGCTCCTGGAAGCACCAATCTTCTTAAAAGAAGATATGAGCATTGAAGAAAATGCATATGGAGTTAACCTTCATTGTGACAAATGTTAGCGACTGGGCAACAAAGTGCCTCACTTCAACTGCTGACAGTATGCTATCCAAAATGGACAAACAGGACACAAAACAAAGGACTACTGATCATTGCCAAGACAAATGTGGTTGCAGCTTTGGCAACAGGAGTCCTCTGAGGCCAGGACAATGTGATACCATTGCTGAAGTGGCTTTGCAATCCAGAAAATGTACAGTGCACCTTCCTTCAAAGGCAGCTGAAGAGGCAGTGGACCAATGGCTTCTGGTGTTCACTGGAACAGTAGCTGAAACAGTTATTCTTGAAGGCGTGACTAGGCTGATGAAGTCTAACCTCTCAGTGGTAGACTGGCATTTAATAAAGGAGATGAAGCCACCCACAAGCTGAGAAGAATGGAAAGCTGAATTCCAAAAACACCAGGCAATTTTCAGAATTTAAAATCTGGAATCATGACAGGACACTGGTAGAATTCAAGTTTATCTGGTACATGGGATACTTGCACCAAATATGCGGTTAAGCTATAGGCCTTGTGTACATCCTATTTCACAAATGAGTCTATCAGACACACTAAGTCTATAGGCCAAAGAGATGATGACCCAGCATTGCAGAGAAACCTTAGGTGACTGTCCAGACAGCTGGATGTTTCTGTCAACTCATTTTTTGGAAGTCGCTTGTTTGTGTTTGTGTTTCGTGTTTCACCAGGTAATATTTTCTTCTTGGGTCTCTGAGGGCATTGAAGATTAGATAGTTATAATTACTGTTTTCCTTGTTAAGAAATTCAGGAAAAGAACTCATTAAGAGATGTTAAGTGTATATGTTTGAAAGACATCATAAGTTAGGATAGAAAGTGAATTAGGTACATTTTGGACTCACCAAAATAGGATAGACAATGGAATATTTTCTCTGAATTTGTCAAATGCAAATGGACTAGACATTGCTGATATATTTATTGCTTATGTATATTGTATAGAATTATTGTACTTATCATATATATTTTTTTCTGATTTTAGTTATAACTTTTTAAAAAATTTTATTAGACAAAAAAGGGGAAATGCGGTGATATTTTATTTGTGCATTAATAAAAAAAGCTTGCCTGGAGATTGGGGGAAAAGGCCAGCCATTTTAAATAAACAAAGAAGTCAGGCGGCACACAACTTAATCTCTTAGCTGGCAGGATCTCTGTGTGTTCAAGGCCACACTAGGGAACAGAGCCAAGTGTGGTGACACACGCCTTTAATCCCAATACTAACCATAGAGACCTGGAGGTCTGTACTGACAGACAGATAGTGACAGATCTGTGTAGGAAGAAGAAGCAAGGTAGATGGGCTAAGAGCCAATGAGAGTGCAGAAAAGCAAAGCATATAAGTCAGAGTTGATGAGGTGAGGGTAGCTCATGGCTTTCTGTACTTCCCTGTTCTCTCTAAGGCTTTAACTCAAATTTCTGGCTCCATATTTTTTATTTAGTAAGACCTTTTTTAGATGCATGTTACATCACACAGAAAAAATGTCCCAAGGTAAAGAGTAAATTGGCCTCTTGGTATATCACATATCTAACAGGATATAATTTCATAAGTCTTCCTAAATGTTTGTTTCTGCTGTTCTCAACAGACACTAATACAAATGGTCTTTATGTAGTCCCAGTTGAATTAAAATTTAAAGCTGGCTTTGGAGTAGGAGCATGGATCTCTCCTTCTCTAAACCCAAACATGCTTGTTAAAAAAATGCAAATTCTCTGTATCGTGTGAGGAGAGCCACCTGAGATGGAACAGAAGAAAAAACAAAATTAAGGGAATATTCTATTGTCACTAATCTCATAATTCTTTGGTTTTATTTTGACACTTTTAAACTTTTCTTAAGGTATGAATTTTATATCAAAATTATTAAGATATATATATATCAAACTTTTGTCATGGTATTAATGGTCATATAGAGTACTAACTAATTCTAGAAAAAAGGTTTCATCTAGCTTCCTGTACATGATTTTGGATTTGAGCCTCTATCAGTTTTCTGAAAGAAATCATGACCACACCTAACAGTGATTTTGAAGTCTCCAAAAAGATGATGTGGCCCCACAATGACAATTCTATCAGGACAATGACAATACCACTAAGATGATAAACACCACCCAAAGATCAGCTTTGGTTTACAATCTGCTCAGGACAATTCCAAGATGATAGTTGAGATGATCTAGCTTCACAGACTACTTAAACAAGTATTTGAGACAAGCCCTGCGCTTTCACATTATGCAGAGACTGGGCAACAAATGATACAGCTAACTCTTCCAGGACTTGACAATTTACCCAAAAATTTTCTTTTGAGGATCCCCTAAAGATCCCATCATTGCCAGACAGCAGGAAGTAATTTTAAGAACATGACACCCACATTCCCAAGAGGTGGGGTAGTTGGTTTTTGGTCATTCAATGGGCTATGGATAATTGTCATTGTTTAGGATGGGTGGTTACAAGTTGTTAATTGATAATTGTAGGTGAAGTTTTCTCCAGTCCAGCCTGGCCCACTGTCAGGACAAATCTCTCTCACCTATCAGTCCTGCAGCTGCTCAGACCCAACCAAGTAAACAGACAGAAACTTATATTGCTTACAAACTGTATGACCATGGCAGGCTTCCTGTTATCTAGTTCTTCTATCTTAAATTAACCCATTTCTGTTAATTTATATGTTGTCACTTGTTCCATGGCTTTACCTGCTGTCTTTTCATGTTGCTCCCTGGATGGTAGGCTGGCATCTACTCCCGGCTTCCACCTCCCAGCCTCTCTTCTCTATTTGTCCTGCCTATCCTATGCTTCCTGCCTGGCTACTGGCCAATCAGTGTTTTATTTATCAGTCAATCATAGCAACATATATTCACAACATACTAGACATCTCACAGCAGATAATGGTCAGGAAAAAAACTAAACAAAGAAAATTAGATTTGGGGTTCCTGTTTGAAAAAAAAAAGAGAGAAAATAGATAAGAGGTAGATTATTGAATCTACTCTGAAAAGAAAAAAGAGAGAATATGGATATGATAAGACAAAAAGGTAGATTACTGAATCTACTTTTAAAAGGCAACTACTATTTTTAACTATTTTACATTGGATTGGATTTTTGTATATTCTATACAAATTATATATATTGATGCAAATTTGACAATGATTTTGTTAGAAAATGCTGTACATGTATTTCTAATCTTGTTCAATGTATTGTAGCTATACTGTTCATTTAACAATATAATGTAATTTTCTAGTCCTTTAAAGTTATTACCAACTATTTAGGATGATAAAGAAATGCAGGTTAGTGGTTAGTAATTACAATCAAACTTGCAGTCATATTAGGTATGTTTTCAAGGTCAACCAGAGATATATTTTAGATAGACAGATCATCTTCAAACACTTCAGAGATCTACAGAATATGGCATTTAAGATGTTTTAATAATATAATTTTTTCATGACTATAGGACATGTCTGTTCCTGGCAGCACCAATCTACTTCAGAGAAGATCATGGGCATTAAAGAAACTCTATATGGAGTTTACTTACTTTGTGGCAAAAGTTAGCCACTGGGCAAGAAAATGCCCTTACATTGATTGCTGACACTATGGTATCTGAAATGGACAAGCAGAATATAAAACATAGAACTGTTGCACCTTGCCAAGACAAAGTATGACAGCCCTTCAGAAAATCCTGCTTCACAGAAAAGTCTGTCAGTTATGCTAGGCCTGTAGGCTGAAGATAGATGCTCCAGTGTTGCAGAGAAACCTAGGGTGACTGTCCAGGCAGCCAGCTCCTTCTGTCATTCTGGGAAGTTGCTTGTTTGTGCTTCCTGCTTGCACAGTTAATATTATTTCCTTCTCAGGTCTCTGAGGGAGTTGAAGGTTAGATAGTTATAGTTATAGTTTTCCTTGTTAACAAATTCAGAACAGAAACTCACTAAAGAGTTATAAAATATATAAGTTTGAAAGACATCAAAACATAGTTTTGAGTTGGTAATGCAAATTAGGAGAGAAGGTGAATTAGATGCATTCCTTTGGATTCACAAAAATAGGATAAATAATGGAATATTTTCTCTGAATTTGTCAAATGTTAAAGGACTATACATTGTTGATGTATTTATTGCTTCTATATATTGTATATAGTTATTGTACTTATTGTATATAGTTTTTATTATATTAGTTACATTTTTTTATTTTGGACAAAAAAGGGGAAATGTGGTGATATTTTAAATTTGTGCTCTAACAAATAAAGCTTGCTTGAAAATCAGAAGGAAGAGCTATCCACTACTTAACCATAGAGGTCTGGAGGTCTGTACAGACAGGAATTGAAAGGGCTGGGTGGAGAGAGAAAGTCATAAGGTCGGGTGGACAGAGGAGCTCACTCTCTTTCGGTAAAGGATTTCATAGTGGTAAGAACTAGTGGCTTGCTGTTCTGCCTCTCTGATCTTTCAGCTTTTATCCCAATATCTGGCTCTGGGATTTTTATTAATAAGACCATTTATCAATTTGTGATATACTACCCAGTGTTCTGATATCATCTTACATAAAGCCCACTTTAAGAGAAAAACTCCTCCTCTCCCCTCCTTTCTCTCTATTCCCATGAATTGTGCACCTCTGTGCTCTCTCTCTCTCTCTCTCTCTCTCTCTCTCTCTCTCTTCTTTCTCTTTCCCTCCAGTCTCTCTCCCCTCCTCCCAATAGACTTTCCACACAGACATGTATCTGTATGTTGTGAGTGACTTGTCACTGCTCCACACTGCAGCCTGCTGCAGCATCTGCATGGTGTGTCTCCCTCACCCACCAGGGTATCTTGTCCCAAGCAGCTAAGGCCTTCTGTGTGCAATATCATAGCATTAGGAATTTTCCAGCAGTATCCAAAGAGCACAATAGCAACAAATACTTCACATATTTGTGAAAATTGAAACTGTAGTTGTAAAATTCATGAACAATTCATTAACAAAATAATGAAGAGAAATTTGATAAATTGCATATGACACAAAATTCATTTTAATCATTTATTTAAATCAATAATCATTACACAAAATAAAAATGAGAACAACCCTGACACTGTGAAGTAAGAGACATGTTCTTTTCTTAGTTTTATATCCTCTTTCATTTTTTATTTAAATTTTTTTTTATTTATTTTACACACCAATCACACATCCCCCTCTCATCTCTCCTCCTGCTACCCCCACCCCAGGCTTCTCCCTCTAACCCACCCTCCATCACCTCCTGTGAAAGAGTAGGCCTTCCATGAAGAGTCAGAAAAGCCTAGTACATTCAGTGGAGGAAGGACCAAGCCCCTCCCCTCTGCATCAAGGCTGAGCAAGGTATCCTACCATAGGTAATAAGCTCCAGAAAGCCAGCTCATGAGCCAGGGATAGATCCTGATCCCATTGCCAAGGCCCCCTCAAAAAGACCAAGCTACACAACTGTCTCCTATATGCAGAGGATCTAGTCTGGTCCCATGCAGGTTCCACAACTGTCGGTCTAAAGTTCTTAAGTTCATATGAGCTTGGTTCAGTTATCTCTGTAGATATCCCCATCATGATCTTGACCCCCCTTGCTCATATATTGCCCCTTCCCTATCTTTGACTGGACTCCTGGAGCTTGGCCTGGTGCTTGGCTATGGATCTCTGCATCTGCTTCAATCAGTTACTGGATGAAGGCTCTGTGACAACAGGGTATTCACTAACCTGATTACTGGAATAGGCCAGTTTAAGCACCCTCTCCACTATTGCTAGTAGTCTAATCTGGAGTTGTCCTTGTGGATTCCTGAGAATTTCCCTAGCAGCAGGTTTCTCCCTTACCCCATAATGTCTCCTTCTATCAAGATAGCTCTTTCAGTGTTTTCCCACTCCCCCCCTGCTCCAGTTTGACCATCCTGTTCCCTTATTGTAGAGATATTTTAACTGTGCTGAAATGTGATTTTATTTGTATGTTAATAAATAAAGTTTGACTGGAGATCAGAGGTCATTAGCGAGCCAGGAACAAAAGTCAGGTGGTGGTAGCCCATGCCCTTAATCCGATCACATGGCAGGCAGAGTCTCTGTGTGGTCAAAGACACAGCCAAGCGTGGTGACACAAACCTTTAATCCCAGCACCAACCATGGAGACCTGGAGGTCTGTATAGACAGGCAGTGATGAGAAAGTCATGTGGTTGGGTGTAGAGCCAATGAGAAGGCAAAACAGAAAGGCAATAAAAAGACAAGTCAAACAAGAAGAAACTCTCTCTCAGGGGAAGCAGCAGCAGTGAGTGGTAAGCTAAAGGTAGTCTTGGCTCTTCGCTAGTGCTCTGATCTCTTGGGCTTTTAACTCTGTATTTGTCTCTGTGTTTTTATTTAATATGAATGTTTAGAAATTCATCTACAACTTATGTTTTCATCCCCCATTCCCTCCATTCTGTTGCCCCCCCTTGTCTCCAATTTCCTTATGGAAATCTCACCTGTTTCCCCTTCCCAAGGTGATCCATAAGTCCTCTTAGGGTCCTCCTTGTTTCCTAGCTTCTCTGGATCTGTCGGTTGTCATCTGATTATCCTTTGTTTTACATCTAGTATCCACTTATGAATGAGTACACACCATGGTGGTCTTTTTGATTCTGGGTTACCTCACTCAGGATGATATTTTCAAATTCCATCCATTTGCCTACAAATTTCATGGTGTCATTGTTTTTTACAGATGAGTAGTACTCCATTGTATATCTGTTGCCAAGTACAAAACTCAAGTCCAAGTGGATCAAAGACCTCAACATAAATCTAGCTACACTGAACTTCATAGAAGATAAAGTAGGAAGTAATATTGGGGTCCTTAAGGAGAACCTGCTCCAAGGCCACCTCCAGGGTAATGCAAGAAAATCCAGTAAGGTGGTGAGGGCTTAGGAAAAATCCTTATCTATTTGAAGGCTAGATTTTTTTTCCATCTGAGGGTATTTAGAAATAAGTTTTAATCTCTCTAAGACTGGTGAAATAAGAAAACACACATGCTTTCTGATGTTAACTTTCTCTTCTACTTCATCTTAAGAATGGTCTTTGACTCTGTCTCTACACAGCTACATATTGCTACACTGCTGCATACAGCTACATATCTTTACATACATACATCTTTTCATGTGGCTACATATCTTTCTTTTACATACATTAATTTTCTATATATCTTTTCTATACAGCTTCATCTTCCTTGCCTCTACACACTTACAAACCTCCACACAGCCACAGCTAAACATCTTATTTATATAGTTCTCTCACCATACAGCACTTTACACAGTTCCTAGGCATAGCTCCTCTACATAATAGCACCTCTTACATACAGCTTTCTCACACATACATACTTCTAGATTATTCACTCATTCTTTACACATTTACTCTTTCACCCATTCAGTCCCTCACACTTTTCTCATACTTCTTCTTCATCTCTCACCCAGCACACACACACACACACACACACACACACACACACACACACACATACACACTGACACACACACACACACTTCACTCACATTCTGTAGCAGTTCTCACATAGCTCTACCCAGCCATCTCTCTCTACACTACTGCCACTGCTGTCTCATAGCTAAACTCTGGACAATTATAAGTTACATTTTTAGGGCCCTACCTATTCTCAAAACCCAAGATAACTCACATAGTTTGAGACATCATCTTACACCTGTCAGAATGGCTAAGACCAAAAACACAGATGACAGCTTATGTTGTAGAGGATGTGGAGCAAGGGTAACACTCCGCCACTGTTGGTAGGATTGCAAACTTGTACAGCCACTTTGGAAATAAAATTGGGAGTCAGTCTACCTCAGGACCCAATGATACACCTCTTGGGCATATACCCAAGGGATGCTCAATCATACCACAAGGACACTTGGTCAACTATGTTCATAGCAGCATTTTTCATAATAGCCAGAACCTGGAAAAACCTAGATGCCCCTCAACCAAAGAATGGATAAAGAGACATGTTCTTTATCTTCTCCCATCTCTAGATTTCTGTCAATACCCCTGGGGAACAAGACTGACTCAAAACAAAGTCAGAGTTACAAGTCCTATTCGCTTATCCTTTTGCTGTCTCCAGTCTCCTGTTGAGATTAAGGAATCTGACTCATTTGAAGGCAGAGACACACAACCTAGCTTGCAAAGATCTTGTCCATTTCTAGGCTTCTGTCATGAATGATAGAACTATGACTGACTCAGAAATAAGTCAGGTATCTGCAACCTGGCGTTCTATTCCATTGCCCACCACCAAACTCCTTCTGACCTCACATTTGATCAGAGACCTGTGACCCATTTCCCTAATTTTGTACCCATCTGTGGGCTTCTGGTGAGACACCTGGGGATTCCAATTGATTCAGTATGAGGTCAGAGACCCACCATATGTTAACCTGTGCCTTTACCTGTTTTCAGGTATGTGCCAAATCCCACAAGAAATCTGACTGGAAAATTTAAGAGAACATTAACTCATGCTGATCTCCTCTTAAATATCTATCAGCTATTGCTGTGCCCATGGGTATTCTGACTGGGTTTATCTGAGTTTCAAGACACACAGCATATACCCCTAGTACTTGCCACGAGCCTGCTAATACTCAAGATCCTCTTTCATGAAGATGGAAGTCATGCAAAACTCCCAGCAGAACACTTTCAAGAAGTCAGAACCTGCATCCTACCCTACTGTAGTAGGGTTCACAACAGTTACCCAACCTCAGAATCAACACTGAGCATCCCCACAGCTGACCTGCTAGCATCATCCAGTATAGCCAACACCAGCTTAGATGAAGGGATATCAAGCACTAATCCAGTCACTCACTGAAGCCATGTATGCCAGAAAAATTAAAACATCAAACTAACTCCAGATGTGCAAGTCTCAATTCAAAACCACAAATAAGAGAAAAACCATGTCACCATGACTCCCCCCAAAATTACCAACTCCATAGCAAAAGTGTTTCATGAAAGACACTTAGATAAATTTCAGGCAAAAAAAAATCAAAAGAAAAAATGGTTATTTTCACAGAATTCAAAGACAAAATTTAATGCCTGAATGTATACAAAGAGGGCACCAATAAACGGTTTAATGAATTCCAAGATAACATATGCAGACAACTGAATAAAATAAGGGAGTCAATCCAGGAAATGTAAATAGAATTCAATAAAGTAATAGAACTACTAAAGAAAACCCAAATGAAATGCAAGCTAGAATTAAAAAAAAATAGTAAGTCAACTAGAACACTTAGTGGAAAGGTGGATTCACAAACAGAATAGATCATACAATTATTTTTTAAAAAAATAGAAAATAACAGAGCTCAAAGACAGCACAACTGGATTAAAGTAAGAACTCAGATTAATGTTATCTGACTTTATTATTAAATCCAATGATGCCTGATCATAACATAAAACCAAGATGGTTAATCTTGGTTATCAACTTGAATGGATACATTATCAACTGAAAGGCACATCACTGAGTATTCCTGTGAGTGATTTTCATGATCAAATTGTTTTAATTGGGAAGACTCAACTTAAGTGTGGGCAGTAACCCCCAGCAGCAAACCAGACAAAAAGAGATAGAAGGAAAATTTGCTTTTTGCCTGTAAAAATATCCATCCTACCAAAAATAATCTATGTATTGAATGCAAAGCAAATAAAAATTCCAGTACCATTATTCAGAGAAGTAGAAAACTACTCTTGAAAGTCGTGGAAAAACAAAAGGCTGTATGGAACTAAAAATTTTGATCTAAAAGAGTAGCTGTGGAGGTATCAGCAGACATGATTTCGAGTTATACAGAGACATAGTAATAAAAGTAACATAATTTGAGAATAAAAATGTACATGTAGATCAAATGAAAGACTATAGGGCTCAGGTGAAAGTCCACATGATGTTAGCCATCTGATTTCAACAAAATGCAAAAAATGTCAAAAAAAATACTCTGGAGGGAAGATGGCATCTTTAACAATTAGTGGTGAGCAAAATGGATATTTATACTTAAAAGAATAAAATTATAACCTTACATTTCACATTGCATAAAAAGTCAACTCCAAATTGGTCAAGGACCTCAACAGAAACCTAAAACACTTAAATTCTGCGAGGAAAAAGCAAGGAGTATGGTTGAAGTTATAGACATAAGTGAGGGCTTTCCATATAGGACTCATGTTGATGAGACATAAGGTTGTTATTTGGCAGATGAACCTCACGACATTAGAAAAAAAATCTGTCAATAGAGTGAATACCTTGCTTAGAGAATGAAAGAAAAATATTTGCCAACTACATACCTAGCAGAATTAAAATCTAAAAATTTCAAAGAACTTAAAAGCCAAACAATATGAAAACTAACAACTAAATTTAAAAAAAAGACCAAAGATTTGAACAGTGTTTGCAAAGGAAAAATTACAAATGACTATACTCTCATGTCTAGCTGAGGACATGCAGCATGTGCAGTGGTTCAGCCTGGTGAGTTTCCCAAAAACTCTTCCACCTGCACCATCCCACACTACCAGGACTAGTTGGTGTGCCAGTCCATTGCAGCTGAGGGTCCAAACTCCACATTTACCTCTGTCATTCCTATACTTTCAGAAGGCACAACTTGTGTACTACCACCTCTGCACCAGTCCAGACTATACACTAGCCCAGCATGGTGTTTGATACAGATTCCAGCCTTAAAATTTCATACTTAAACTCCCAGGCCTACCTTGAATAATATAGCCTGTATGTCAGCCAAGGCAGACATAGCCAGGAATCACATTTGAACATTGTAGATGTAACCATCTTGTTAAATAAGAAACACAGAGCCAATGCAGAGATGAAAGCCCAAGAGGTCAGAGCAATAGCTAAGAGCTAAAAACCTTACCCATCAATGCTGCTGCTGTCCTCCTCAACAAGAGACCTACATCCTGTGTGTTTGTCCTTTTTATTGACTTTCTATTCTGCTTTCTCATTGGTTGTAAACCCAACCACATGACCTCTGCGTCACTGCCCATCTATACAGACCTCCAGGTCTTCTATGGTTGGTTTTGAGATTAAAGGTGTGCGTTTCCATGCTGGCTGTATCCTTGAACACACAGAGATCTGCCTAGCTCTGCCCCCCAAATTCTGGGATTAAAGGGGTACACCACCACCGCCCAGCTTCTGCTATGGCTTGCTATTAGCTCTGACACCCAGGTAACTTTATTTATTAACATACAAATACAATTGCATTTCAGTACAAATAAAATATCACCATTGAAAATTTTCTTGGATACCACAAATTTGAAGTCACTCCATTAAAATCTCAGCATTGAGTATGTAAAGGATTGCCCTAACAAATCTTCATATATGATAAGAAATCAGAGAAGCTTGGGCACCAAAGATAATAGAACCTAAATTCCATTGCACAGAGGCCCGGTAAAATTTCATATATGACACATACTAGTGAAAGAAGTCCATATGCTTAGGCCACATTGAAATACCACAAAGAAAATGACCCACTCCACTCTCAAAAAACTTGTTAGTCTTATAAATGTTTTCTGCTGCGGGCCACAGGAATATATCATAAGAACTCAGCTGGTTATGGCAAAGTCACTACCTGGAGGGATCAAGGATTTCCTCCAGAGGAAGCCAAATTCCAAGGAGCTTTTGGTGTTACTTGGCTTGTTATATATCAGCTGTCTTCTGTTATGAAAATCATGGGTGCCTTTATAGTTTTCCCAATTGATTTTTCCCTAAGAAAGGCTAAAAGTGTGGACTGATCACTCTCTGGACATACACATTCAAGGTATTTGGAGAACAGCCTCAGGAAAGGCTTTCTCTGGAATCAGATATCTCCCTTAGCCACTTTCAAGGACTAGCAGTAATAACAGTCCACATGAAAGTCTCCTAATTTAAGCTAAATTCCACAAAGAGACACCGCGTAGGTCAGGTGGATGTTAACTAATAGCTTTACACAATTCAGCTCAGACCCTCCTTTCCTGCATCCTTATTAACTTTATAGACCTTTACCTCCTTACCTAACCACTTCTAGGAATATTTAGATAACCCTCTGCACTGATAGCTATGCTTAGCCAGAACCCCAGTTCAAGCCTCCCTGTAATTATCATCATTGGCAGCATCTAGCCAGGTCCATCCCCAGTTGGAGGAAAGTACCTTAGCAGAGATACCTCTGTACTCTCTAGAACAGACTTTAGCATCCAGGCTACCTGTTTGAGAAGGCCTGGCAGATGTGCCAATTAAGCCTTACTTCCTCCTTTCCCAAACCTTACCTCTAGTTCCAGATCTTCCTTTAACTATCACCAGAGGCATCTAGCTATACACAGGTTGCCTAACAACTGAGCACACTTTCCCCCACCCTACAGAACAACATCAGATAGCTTAGACAGATAGGAGCCACTGGAAAAAAGAAGACAGTTTTATTTTCTCCCATTGACCTAGCAACTTATAGATTCTTAACATTTTCTACTTTTCTATCATGTTTAAGAGTTTAATATTTGAGCACATAAGATCCCTCTTCTTAGATATTATCAGAATTTAGACTTTAGTTAATTCAGTTCCCCATTGGTTACTTCCCTTTGGGGTTGCAAATGATAATTAATAGTTATTGCCTCTCAATGTGATTCTTATCACCCCTCCATTTGACCCTGGAAGCCTGGCTTTATATAACAGGACTTCCAGGGCACGGGGAGATGGAAAAGAGAAAAGAGAATGGAAGAACTAGATGGGTAAGAACTTGAGAGGAACAAACTGAGATGGGGAAGAACTAGGTTCAAGGGCTAGAAGAGAGTACTAGAGGAATGAGATGGGAAATGAGGAAGAGCCAGATAGGAAAGTACTAGCTGTGTAAGAAGAAGCTGAAAAGGACCTAGATGAGGCAGAATTAAGACAAGAGAATTAAGATAGAACTTAGAGGGAGCACTAGATAAGTATAGAGAGAAATCAGGCAAGAAAGGAGCTACACATGAGAACAGAACTGAAGCTTTGTATAAAGGATGTTATGCCAGAGGAATTAAAGCAAGTGGACTATAGAGTTCAGTGTGCTGAGATTCTATTTCCTGAAAATAGTCCTCACCATTAGTAGTTCTCTTTCCTGAGCCCCTGGGATGTATAATATTAAGGCTGGTCCCTCTAATATTATACAAGATCCAGCGCCCAACATGGGGCAGTGTTTCCTGTAGTCCTTGAAAGTTGGGGCCCACCTGGGATGTGTCTCCTTGTGGAATTTACATCAGGAGACTTGCACATGGGCTGTTATCATTGTTACCCTCGGTTCCCATTTTTTCGTTTAGTTAAAAAAAGTTTTCATTCTCTCCAGGACAGTGAATATGTAGTAAACTTAAATTTGGAGATGACTGAAAGATAAGTAATGATTAATTAATATTGATATTTAATCAATATTGCATCAATACTATATATATTTATAATCAGTAGCCTATATAGGTGGCAGGCTGAGGATTGGTGTAACCATCTAATAGGTATAGTTGTATATAGTTAGAATATGTCTATCTCAAGAAGGGAGCATAGGAGTAACAAAAAAAATCTATCATTAGCTAGTATGGCATAGTATGGTCAAAAGTGTCTGAATACTGTGATTGTGACTTATCAAAAAGAAATGGTTAGTTTTGAACATTAACTTTATCTATTAATCTTTGGTTAGTGGTATTAATTTGGTTAACCTGTATTTTAAGGAGGCATAGTTAAAGAGTTACCTGAGTAAGTCATGAGCACCTGTGGGACCAAGTCTGCAGCTGAAGCTTACCTAATTTAAATTTGTAATCAATGTAATATTAAACTATTAGCTATGAGAAAACAGTAATAACCTGTGTAAGGGTATACATAGCAAGACTTAAATACAGAAAAATTGTCATAAGTACATGAGAAAAATATCTGATAATACATACAATTCAGGATTATGGGCACAACTTATACAATTAATAATAGAGCATTTTTAAGGGCAGTCCAGTCCCTGGGCTAGAGAGTTCAGTTCAGAAAAAGGGGTACATAACAAAGGGGGCTGTAGAAATCTCTCATGGTTACTTCCTGCGGATATAGGGGCGAAGCTGGGGGTCTTGAGACCTGGAGTGCAGTGGAAATCCAGGAAGCGCAGGCTTTTTCAGGCTCTGTGAGACAGGCAGTGTAGCAGAATTTTCTGTCTTGTGGGCTGGAGGGCATGACGCATGGCTGGGCCGGACAGACAGCACATCGGTGTGGGCTGGAGGGTGAAGTGCAGACCTGCAGCTAGACAGCATGTCTGTGGTCTAGAGGATGAAAACCTGTAACTCTTTAAATGGTTAGAATTTCTGCTGGAAACAAATATATGCATTAATGGTAGAACATGCAGCCAAAGAGTTTTAAAGACAAGGAGTTTTAAAGAGGAAACTTTTCTCTTAGGTGTACCTATGGAAAATTAAATGCATGGTTAGTAGATGAGAGAAGGGGATTCCAAGGCCAGGGAGAGGGAAGGCTCCTCTTGCACCCATAGAAGAAAAAGAAATTTTGTAAGAGGGAGATAAAAACAGTAGTTAGGTTGCATTCCTCCCAGTCCTTCTTGGCTTGTGAGCGTTGGCAAATTTTGATCTCCTGAAGCTTATAAGAACCTTCTTAATAGACAAAATCTTAGACATGTTAGCAATATAACAGTGGTAAATTTTGTCAGGGCAATATTATGAATCCTTGGAGCCTCAACAAAACATCAGGATAGCCAGAGAATGAAATCTGAAATGTGTCATTTATATATCTCTCATGTCTCATTTAACTTTTGACAAAAATTAATAAAATACATTTAGAACAGAATTATTACTTCTAATCATATTTCTATAAGTTTTATATCATTGATGAACAGTTCATCAAAAGGATCTGGAGTTGTATCAATTTATTCATATTCATAGCTCAATATTTAAGAATCTAGAGGTAAATAGCAGCCTGTATTCAGTCTGGCAGCTTTAGAACACCTTTGTCCTGCAGCTGCCTAGTATATGGTGTGACCAGGCGATCCAGGATTCATAAAGGCAGATCAATGTCCTGTGAAGACATGTAGGCATATCCTCTTTCTGACAGTATAAAAACATCAGGACCTTTAAAAATACCAGTGAGAAGATCGTAGAGGCTTAGGTGTAACTTTGTGGCTTGGCCTGGGGGTAATAAGGAATGCTTGTAGTGGGAGATATAAAAAATTAAGCACCAATTCTTAAAAGTTCCTGAAGTATATGTAAGGCTGTTGTCTATATATGAGTTCTAGGCATTCCTAAATTTGAAAAGCAGTGAAAGATATGGTATATTACTTCTTATTTCATAACCATAAATCATATGGGTGAGCTTCCATAGGGAGAGAATATGTAATTGTTGGGCAGACATAAGAAAAGGTGCCAGTATATCCTGTAGAGTTATTTGCCATTCTATAGACTATTAAGTTTCATAGTTTGACATAAATATAATATCATCTGTGCAATAAAATTATTGTAAGATATATATACATGTATCAATAAAATGTGGCAGTATTGTGTTCCCCAAAATATTGTGCACCCTAATAAACTTATCTGGGGTTAGAGACAGAACAGTCACTAGATAAAAAAAGCTAGAAAATGGTGGCACTCACACCTTTAATCCTAGCATTCCAGAGGAGAAATCCCTCTGGATCTCTGTGAGTTCAAGGCCACATTGGAAACAGCCAGGCATGGTGACACATGCCTTTAATCCCAAGAAGTGAGCCTTTAATCCCAGGGAGTGATGGCAGAAAGGAAAGATATATAAGGTGTGAAGATCAGGAACTAGAAGCATTTGGCTGGTTAAGTTTTCAGGCTTCTAGCAGCACAGTTCAGCTGAGAGTCATTCAGATATGAGGACACAGAGGCTTCCAGTCTGAGGAAACAGGATCAGCTGAGAAGATGGGCAGGTGAGGTTAGCTGTGGCTTGTTCTGTCTCTCTGATCTTCCAGCATTCATCCCAATAACTGGCCTCAAGTTTGATTTAATTAATAAGACCTTTTAAGATTCCTGCTACACACACACACACACACACACACACACACACACACACATACATATATACATATATACATATATATTATTTATATATACATATATATATTATTATTATTATTATTATTATTATTATTAGGTTGGGGAACTGTGAGGAAGCTGTAACTGACAGTTAGTTCTGAAAGTTAATCTGTATGGATAAAATGAGGAACTCTGTTCAAAGAATGAGTCCTGGATGAACAGAACTCGCATTTCCTGCTCTGTATGTCGGCTTTGGCCTCCATCATGGCAGGGTGAGTAGGCAAGCTAAAAGTATTTGAAATGCTGACAATGTTTAGGGTGAGGAGGCATGGTAAAGAAGCAATCTTGTACATCTATGGCAATTATTTTTTGGTTTCTGGGGATGGCCGTGGGAGATGGGAAGCCAGGCTGTGAGGTTCCCCTTGATTTTAATAAATTGTATTTAATTTCTTAAGGTCTTGTAACAGTCTATAAGCCTGATATTCCTAAATAAAAAGATATTGGGGTGATTTAAGGGCTGGTGGGGGGCTTTATATGCCCAATATTTAAGTTTTTCCTCCACCAGACAGGTAGCAATTACAATTCTCTCAGCATTTAAAGGTCATTGCTCAACCCAGATAGGAGCATCAGATTTACAAGTAATGGGGTCAACAGTGGACAGTGGCCCCTAGGATAAATTTTGATACCTTAGGCCATGTCTGCCATTTATGATTTCTAGAATAATGGGCTCAATTATTCCTTGAGCTTGTTTACTCAAGTTCCTTTAAGTTTAAAACCCATCTAATGCATTTGAGATTATGTTAGTTCATAGCAGAGACTAATGGTACATCCATTTGTTACAGTATGTGTCTTTCCCATAGTGTATTAGGTATGGCAGATAACATATGGGCAGAATATGTCATAATTTTATCTATCTGACCATCTTAATATTTTTGAACTGCTAGCAATAATATTAGGTGGACCTAGGCCTATAAGAGACAAAGGAGTAATAGTCGTCTTAAGTACTTGGCAAATCTTTTCCTAAAATATAAGAAACATCTGTGCTTATGTCTAGCAAGCCAATTATTTTTTCCCTGTATTTTAAGTGTTTAGTTGGTTTGGAATATTTAATTTCCTGAACCCAGAAGCTCATATCACTGAAATCCACACCAGCAACTCCCTTAGGTGCTGCTCTGCATGAATCTGAATTGTTTATGTAGAGGGTTGTATAATAATCTTAATTTCTTTAGTAAAGTCAGGATCAACCTTTACTGGGACAATTTTTATACCTTGTATAGCAGAAGAGCTACAGCCTATATTTAGCCCCAATGTTCCTTCTGGGGAGGTCCACAGACTCTTGTATTAAGGCATATAAGTCCATTCCTAAAGCTTATATATCTCAGACCTCAACTAAAATCTTTATTAATAGATCTAACAGGCATACATCCTCAGTATCTCTAGGTTATTACTGAGATTCATGTATCATTTATAACATATCTAGATGTTTATGTGTTACATTGATCTATCCTAATAACTGGCAATTCATATAGCATAAGTTATTTTTTAACTTTCTTAAACATTCTCTATATCTAAACCTTTATATCCCTATAAAAACTTTATATCCAAAAGCATCTATGTATTAAATTTGTCAGGAGAAATAAGTGATTGATTATTGAGAATAGTCAATGTAAAGTGAATTTCTTTTAATAAAGGAACAGTAAAAGGTCATTTTGAAATCTGTTAGGTGAGCTATCTTTTACTTGAAATTGGATACTAAGGCAAATTATCTTTAAACCTGGTAAATGGATATATAATCTAAATTATCTCAAAGCATAGTTTGGACAAAACCCTGGCAATAAGGATATGGCAGTTTTGTCCAAAGCTTAAACATTTTAAATGCTAGGGGGCTAAGTAATGAATATCTCTAATAGCTTATAGCTTAAGAACAACTTATCTTTAACAGTTTACAGTTTAGGTCAGCCAATCAATCAACAAGTTTTATTTTTTAATTATCTTTAATTAAAGTAAACTTATTCTTTTTTGTTGTTGGTGGTGTTTGTTTTTTTGAGACAGGGTTTCTCTGTGTAGCTTTGCGCCTTTCCTGGATCTCATTCTGTAAACCAGGCTAGCCTCGAACTCACAAAGATCCACCTGCCTCTGCCTCCCGAGTGCTGGGATTAAAGGCGTGCGCCACCACTGCCCGGTAGTAAACTTTTTCTTAACAATTTATAAGTTAGTTGTCTTTATAAACTTAGAACTTAGGTTTTATATCTGTCAGGTTTAGCCTTAAAAATATTAAGTTTGTACTGATGTTATTTTAATATAGAAACAGGAACTCTTATTCAAAAATATAGTATATGAGGAGAGTAACAATTTAATAACTCCTTTAAGGTGTATCATGAAATGAGATAAGCACAGTAAAAAACTAAAATAGAGGAGGATTTTTTTTTTAAATAGCAGCTGCAGCCAGTTTGTCCAGTCTGTATTAAACCAGATAGCCACCGGGAATGGCAAGGTGAGGGGAAGGGTGGAGACGACTCACAGGCCGAAGTGAGCTGAGATGCAGATAGTAGATAGTTAGGTTCAGAGAGAAGAAGGCAGATGTTTAGGATTCCAACCACCAAATGTCTTCGGGGTTCTGATGAATCCATATATGTCGTAGTAGGGCATCCCCTAACCAGGACCTGTTTTTTTAATGGGTTAACTGAAGTTCTTGTATTTGGCCAAGATTTTTGTAAATTACCAAGAACTTAAAAGTCAACCCCAAAAGAGGAAAGAGAGTGTTAGTTATTTGGCAGTGCTCTTACCCTGTGAGGAAATGTCATGAAACATGACGGAATCCACTAACAGCAGTTTTATTAAGATAAGAGAGAGAGAGAGAGAGAGAGAGAGAGAGAGAGAGAGAGAGAGAGA
>CABHPP010140133.1:0-13581 GCA_902168425.1 Peromyscus attwateri
AACACTGACTTTCATAATAATTAGGAGAATAAGATTTGAACTGCAAGCAGGTTTGGGTGTTCAACCTGGTCCTGATGCTTTATAGCTGTGTGAGTGGGTCTTTTTCCACTTCCATAAAGTAGAGGCGCTGCTTCTAATTTAAACATTAAAACGTACACAAATACGCCCCAAAATGCTGGAAACAAACATCAATTTGTATCCTTTAAGTGTCGCAGTGCAGAATGCAGTCCTCTGTAATTATCGGCTCTCCCTATCTGGGTTGGACTCACTCATGGGATTTCTAGGTTGGCTAGGTTTTGCTTCACACATCCTCTTTGTGGTAAAAGCCTGGCTGAAGCATGCTCTTGTCATGGTGGTAGTAGAAGGTCAGAGTGCAGGTCTAATCATACATGCATTATCAGTTAAGCCTCTTGACACTTCTGTTAACATCTCACTGTCCAAAGCAATTCACATGGCCCAACACAATGGGAGTCAAGCAGGAATGTTTTTTCTTTGGGTACTGTTGGCCTGGTAGAGTATTTCTGAGCAATAACCAATCTGTTCTACTGTAAAGGCCTGGTTCACAAGGATGTTGTTGAGATGCAGTGAAAAAGAGGCTAGAGATACAGTTCACCACTTGAGAGAATGCAATGCTCATGTAGAGGATCTGAGTTTGGTTCCCAGAACCAACATCAGGCAGCTCACAATGACCTATAACTCTAGCTCTAGTGACTTCTTCTGATCTCCAGGGTCATTTGTACTCATGTATAGAAACTCAACATCCCTATATACATAATCAAACAATAAAATAACATCTTTAAAAGAAAAGACACAATAAAATAACATATCATGGTGTATAAAATATTTTCATAGGTCCTAGAATCTTTTATGTGCCCAAACCATGCAACTATTAGCTATCTGCCATTAACCATCTAATCCAGGCACACATCTACTGTATAAAGCCCTTGTTAATGACTTCCAGTGGAGAGGCTCTGACCAAAGTGTAAAACAACCTCAGTGTATGGCAGCTTACAGCACGTTCATAGGTTTTTGGTTCTTTTCCACTGAAGAGGCAGATTCCAATTTCCTTCCTTTGGATTGAGGATTGAATTTAATGGCTCACTGTAGGAGCTGATAGGGAAAAAAATGGAAGTGATCATGTGTGACATTGGAGACTGCTCTATGTATCTATGATGTGGTCCTGGTCAAGACAGCAGGAAGGTTTCTGGAAAGCATTGTTTTCCCCAGTGTATATGTGAAAGATGTGAGTGGTGTTGACATGGACAGCTTCTTCAAATGCAGCCCAAAACTACAGGTACCATCTTGTGTCTGGGAGAGATTGACCAGGACAATTTCAGAGTCGCTTGTGTTGACTTTGTTTTTGAATGCCAGTTTGCTGCCTCCAGACTTATTTTATATGTGGGAAATGAACTAGGGTTAGCTAGATTTTTGTCAATTATGTGTAAAGACACTCCTACCCAAAACATAATGTGAATATAATAGGTTATATAATGGTACTCCAAAATATTCCTTTCCTTGTAGAGCATAGGACCTTTGATGATGTGATTAAACTAAGGATCTTGATAAAGGGGAATGTGTGGATGGGCACTTAAAATGCTCACAAATGTCTCTACAGCAAGAAGACAGGACAGTTCCAGGAAAGGCGCAAAGCTACACAGAGAAACCCTGTCTCGAAAAACCAAAAAAAAAAAAAAAAAAAAGCAGACAGGACAGAAGAAGATGAGAAATGACAGAGGAAGCAGAGCTTGGAGTGATGTAGCCACAATCCTAGGAATGCAAATGGTCCCTGAAAACTGGAAAGAGTGAGGAGAGGATTCCTCAATGGAAGATTCTAGAAGAAACAAGCCCAGACAGTACCTCAACTGATCATCTAAGGCTCAGTTCAAATAGTTGAAATTCGTATTAGTAGGAGAATCCTTTTGTGGTGTCCATTAGGCAACAAACATGGAGTGGGATGTTGAGGTGCAGAAAGAAAGTGGTACTTCAGTAGAGCAGGGAATGCTGGGAGGTTGGGAAAGGTTGGCTCTTCTGAGGGAGGGATTGTTGAACAATCAGGTTGTGGCTTGACAAGAAGCAAGGAGGGAAAGAACAGAAACATTCAGTCAGTGATTCAATCACTATTGACCTTTTCATTGTTGTTTTCATTGTCCATGGGAGGGAAGGTGGTGAGGTGGTTCCATCAGCCTTTACCCCCTCCTCCTTGTGGCTCCTCTCACTCCTTCCTTAAGCTTCCATTCTAGTTTCTCTTCTTTCTCTAGTTCTCTCCTTGAATAACTTGAGGGAAAATCTATGTTATATTCATCTGTATCCGCCCAACCCTTGGTATTGGATACGTGCTGTTTAAACATCATATAAGAGTTTGCATCAAACAATGTAAATGTATGTGTGCTCATGCACATGCACGCGCGCGCGCACACACACACACACACACACACATACACACACACACACATTTCTTCTCTCCAAGTATCTTGTGTGGGGCTCTCTGCTTGGGGGCATTGCAGGCTTCCTTGTCAAGCACCAGCTTCAGAGTACATAAAAACAGATTGTTTTTTGAGGCATACTTCAAACCTAGAATGTCTAGAGTTAGAAACAGCTCTTTACACCACCCCCTCCCCACCAAAGGCATAATCCTATTAGAGACACAGATCTCTGGACTGAAGAATCCCTTTAGGTCTCTTTGATCAAGGGCATCCTTTTTGAGTTCAGGGAGTTCAACTGCTAGAGTCCTAAAAACATCAAGGAACCTATTTGCTGTCTTGAGATGGATATTTCTCTCATTTCTGGTGAGAGATAGTACACTCAGGTAGAACCTTCTCTGTCCCTAGTTCAGAAGAAAACATGGGGAGCAGAAAGCACATTGTACTGCACCCTCCAAGAGCATGTGAGGTGTCTCTGGCTGGCATGCCAATTACTGTAGTGGATATTAAGTTACAGACATGCATAGGTGGGAGGTGACAGGAGGGCTGGGGAAATAGTTCAGTCAGTAAAGTACTGGGTTTGTAAGTACAAGGACCTGAGTTTGGTCCCCAGAACCCATGCAAAATAGCCAGGCTTGGTGGTATGTGCAGTAGTCTCTGCACTGGGGAGGCAGATCCAAGCAGATTTCTGGGGCTCACAGGACAGCCAGCTCAGCCTGCTTGTTCAGTTCCAATTCCAGTCCAGTTTCAAAGAGAGGTGGTAGTGGAATGATACTTAAAGTTGGCCCTGGTGTATCCACAACATGCATATTCCTACATGTGCATGCTCATGTGTGCACATGTGTGCGCGTACACACACACACACACACACACACATGCTGTGGGCTGTTCTGTATGGCAAATGTGTTCCTAATAAAGCACTGATTGGCCGGTGGCTAGGCGGGAAGTGTAGGCGGGACTAACAGAGAGAATAAAAAGAGCAGGAAGGCAGAAGGAGACTGCCTGCCTGCCAGCCTGCCAGCCAGCAACCACCAGGACAAGCAGCATGTGAAGATGCTGGTAAGCCACGAGCCATGTGGCAAGGCATAGATTTATAGAAATGGATTAACTTAAAATATAAGGACAGTTAGCAAGAAGCCTGCCACGGCCATACAGTTTGTAAGCAATATAAGTCTCTGTGTTTACTTGGTTGGGTCTGAGCGGCTGTGGGAATGGCAGGTGAAAGAGATTTATCCTGACTGTGGGTCAGGCAGGAAAACTCAAGCTACACACACACACACACACACACACACACACACACACACACACACACGAGTAGAGTATCAGTTGCTGATTTGCTCATTCATTACATTAGGTAAGGTTCATATTCAGTGTGGACATTACATTTTTGGTCAAATGTCTTTCTCTAATGCCTTCCCACTCTTGTTCACCCAGCAGAGTCCATTTGTGCTGCCCTCGTCTCTGCTGCCCACACCCACCATTCTCTACTCATCTCTGTGCCCGTTCTCTATGCTACAAACAGTGGCCCTTGTGCTTTATAAGGGGAACGGGCAAACATGTTCCCGACTGGGAAACTGCATGGTTCATGCCCTGAGTTCCAGAGTTCCTCCAGAGACTGTGAAGATTTGGAGGCTCCAGAGATCCTTACCTTCTGGTCTGTACTCCCCATTGCTTTCCCTAACTACCATATTTCAGTTGACCCCCCCATCTCTGGCATTCCCTCTGTTCCAGCTCTGCCTTATTTTATTTTCACAGTACTTTCCAAACACCCAACACATTACACAGTTACTTGATTGTTATCTGTCTCCCCCATGAGAGTCTAAGTTTTCTACATGGGGGACTTTTAAAAGTTTGACTCCCTGAAGTATCCCCACTCTTTGATGTTTTCGTTTGAGTGGCTCAATGGGGGTGGGGGGAAGGAGAGCTGGTGTCTGACTTAACCACTTGGTTTTTTGGCATTTTCACCAGCACCTTCTATCTCAGACAAGCCACACTAAATGAGGGTTCACAGTTGCTGGAGTGAATGGAAGTCCACATTCTCATGTCCCAATTATTTTTCCAGGCTGGGTAGTTCATGGCATTATTTAACACATTCCTGGGATTGCTCACAGCCTCAGTGAAATACTGATAGTTTTGGTTTTTGAAGGATCTCAAATTCTGAGGTCCTATATCAATACATGTTTTAATCTTTCTCTTCTTTATGTGAATTCCATATTTTTGATGATCTGAAAATGAAATTTGTTGATAAGAGGGCTGCACATTCTTTTTTTCCCCCTCTTTTTCTGGATTGTCTTAAATGTATCTGCTGGAACCACCAATTAAATTGAGATTTGAACTCTACGTCACATACCATCTCAGAAATTTCTCAACACCAGTATGGTTGATGGTGAGTCAGGTGCAGACATACCGTAAATTTTTTTGGTGGGAAGAAATCCTAGAATCAAGAGAATGCAGAATGTCAAAAACATTTAAGAAGGTGTTCTAGTTAGTTTTTAATTGTCAGCTTGACACAGCTTAGAGTCACCTGAGAAAAGAGTCTCAAACTGAGGGGTTGCCTAGCTCAGATTGTTCTGTGAATATGAGTGTAGGGGAGTGTGTCTTGACTGTTAATTGATGTGGGAGAGCACAGCCCACTGTGGGTGGCACCATTCCCTGGACAAGTAGTCCTGAGCTGCATAAGAAAGTGAGTGAGTCAATAAACATCATTCATCTGTGGTTTCTGTCTCAAGTTCCTGCTTGAGTTCCTGGCCCATTCCCCACAGTGATGGACTGTGTCCTGGAAGTGTAAGCCAAATAAACCTTTCCCCCATTTAGTTGCTTTTGGTCATGGAATTTGCCACAAAACAGAAATGAAAGTAGAAAAGGAGTTGAACAATATGAGACCTGTCTGGGTTTATGAATTACTTGGAGGCAGAAGACTATGATTTTAGTGAAACACACTTGAATATATTTGAACTGCCTACACCCAGCTATTCACAGTGTCTTCCTCTGTTTTCTATTGCTATAACAAAATCCCTTAGACTAAGTAATTGATTTAAAAAAATGAAATTTCCTTGGCTCTTGTTTCTAGAAGCAGAAAAACCAAAGAATGTGGTGCCACATCTGCTTGGCATTTGGTGAGGACCTTCTTGCTGCATCATAGCATGGGGCAGACACAGAACAACTGTGTGAATGAGATCTCTCTTCATCTTCTTGTGAGCTATGGATGCTCAGAATCCAATCTAGCATTAAGCATTTTCCAAAGGCCCCACCTCCACATATCCTTAGTGGAGGAATTGGCAGATTAAGTTTCAACACATGAATTTTTTGGAGTACTCACTTGAATGGCATTTGACAGCCGGATTAATTCATTATGCAGCTCCTATCTTTTTTTTGGAAGTGCTGTGGACCAGTGATGAAGAAGCTGTGAGGTCCCTGCCCTTGGAGCTTGTCTTACATAGGGGAGATGCCAAATGAGCCGCCACCCACAGTTAGTTGTTTTCTTTCAGGCACCTGTGAAGGAAAAGTACAGAGAAGAAGAAACTATGGATTGGGCTCTGGCTCTGTTGTGATCGGAGATGATGACTTCTAAGGTGCAAACGACAGTCTGAGCAGGCCTCAGGGTGTCCCTCACTCTTTGGTATACTGATACATACACATGATTCTGGTCAAATTTAAACAACTGTGTGCCAGACACTTCAGGGCCATACATGGGTGAGGGGGACATTTTCCCCCACAAGGGTGGACTGCTCCATTCATCAAATATCTCAAGCTCTGCGCACACCAAGGCCACTTGGGAAACCTGTATATGCAGTGCTGGGGTTGGAACCCAGGGCCTTGTATATGCTAGAAAGAGCAATTCACTAACTGAGCCACATCTCTAGCCCCTCTAGAGTCCCATGTGTACGATTCTGGGCCTTCCTACTTTAGTAACTCCCTGGGTGCTGCTGATTGACACCTCATTGCCTGCCTTCTGCACAAAGGTCCTCTGACTTTAGTGAACACATCAAAATCACCTTGGAGGACTGTGAGCTAAGGATGGAGCTAGGATGACCTTTGTTCTCAATATCTACGGTGACAGACTCACAGGATAACAGTAGGCTAGATCCTTTCCTGAACATCTCATCTCTTCTTTCTCTTCTGTGCCTTTCAGTCAGTTGTAGGAAGACTCAGAGGACTTCTGGGAAAGAAGCCTAGCTATGGAGGTTTTCACAGAGCCAAGGGCTCTTTGTGTTCACACCAATTGCAGTGTTCTTTTGTTCTGACTGACTTAAGTTTGGTTTCATTTTTTGATGTCTGGAGTGCCCTGTCAAAGCCCAACATTAGACATCTCTGTGTCTGTGGCACAGGATCAGAAGCAGAAGAGTTTAGGTCATAGTAGACATTGCTTCTAGAGAAGTCTGCCTTCACAGTTCTTTTGTACCTTAATCCATCTACATCCAACCTCTCTGACATGCTCAATTCAGCAAGATTAGAAAAGTATCATCTTACAGAAGAAAACTGAAGCCCAAGAGAGTTGGAGTAACCAGCTAGGTCCTCAAGGTGTGTTGGGGCAACAGCTAAGGACTTCGTATTCTCAGGTGGTATTTGAGTAGGCAGAGCTGAAGGGTTTGAGCCAATTTTCTAAGAATTGTACTGAACAATCTTACTCACACACTTCAGCTTCTACAGTGATCATGGCTGTACTCACCGGACAGGGTTCTGGTGACAAATTGGCATTAATGAAATCTCAATATCTACCCATGAATAGAAAAACAAAAAATCCATTGCAGACCCTGATGGGCCATTAGGTGTTAATAAGAATAATACAAATGTCCCACAGAGCACATTACTGAACTAAGTAAGCCGGTCCAGCCCATCACTATCTGTAACATCTCAATCCCTTGTTGCTCTACACACGTGTTGGATTAAAACTAGAATCATTGAAGATCCAGGTGGCTGAAAGTTCCAAGCAGATGCCACAACAAGCTGCTCAGTCTTCTCTCAGAGATCAAGCCTCAATTTCAGTTTCCTGAGATTGAGCAAGCAGTTTCTGAGAAGGCCATGAACAAAAGACAGTTAATCACTGATGCCCCTGCCAGCAGAGACAGGGAGATAGGACTCACCAAGCCTGGGCCATTGTGCCAGCCCCCACAGTCAGTATGTGCTAGATTAGTCAACCTCCACAACAGCTCAAGGACAAAGCCTGGGACTTGTCCAGGCCTGCCCCAAAGTAGATAACTGTAACCCCCAACTAACCCTAGCCAACTAAAAGTTACTAACATGATTTCCACTTGCATAAACTAATTCTGAGTCTGTTTCTCTGTAGTCTGTAGACCCCAAGACCCTACCTTGCTTTACTCCCTATAAATACCTTGCCTCCTTGTTACTTGGGGGTCTCTCCTGCTCTGCTGCTGCATCAAATGAATGGAGAGGCCTGCGTTAACTCACAACAGTAAAAAGACTCTGCTTTTGCATCAGATTTGGTCTCTTGATGGTCTTTGGGGGACTCTGGGTACAACAGCGGCATGATATGAAGTCATGAGAAAGTACTTCTTCATCATGGAATTGAGTGAGTGAGCCTGGGCAAGTTGTCAATACCCTCTGTGTCTCTGTTTCTTCTCAGCAAAATGGGGACAGCCATGTTCTCTTACATGGTTACTGAGAAGAGCAAAAGAGATCACAGGGTCTCATTGCTCTAACTCACATTTCACTGCTTTCTGGGAGGATCAAATGCCTTTTGACCATTGCCTATGTGATGGTCTGTGTGTGATTCCTATGTTGGGAAGTGGCTGCCTATCTGCTTAGTTGAGTCTTCTTTTAAGACGCTGACTCATGTATCTGTGAATTGATCTTTTAGTCAGATACATGTCTAGATTCTGTATCTTGCTTTTTGCAAATAGTTATATTGAAGTGTTATTCGCATACCATGAAATGCCACTCTTGTAAGTATGCAGTGATTTGGGGATAATTTCTAAAGTGGTGCAGCCTGATAGCACCATAGGCTTGTTGTAGACTTCCCCACCAATTCCAAAAGCTCCTTCACCAGCTGTGCTTTAGTCCCATGCCCATCCCAAGCCATAGGCCACCGCTGATCTCTGTTTCAGTTAATTTGTACTTTCTGAAAATGCCTTCTATCACTTGCATGTGGTGTTGTAATATGTGCCAGGATTTTGTTGCTTTTTATTGTTAAAGAATATTCGACTGTATGGCTGTAGCACATCTGTGTTCTCTCCAGCCCCAACCCTGCATATGTGCAAACTTGGCCATGGAGTATGCTATCCGAAATAAGGCATAACCTCAGCTAGGCCGACATGTTTGCCTTCTCTGCCTCCTGGACTATCATTTTCAGTGATAATGCCATTAAGATTGAGTTTTACCCCTTTAACTATGTGTAGTCTTCAAGTCTACACAATGTGGACAGAATGTCAACCTGGCTAGCAGGGGAGCAGGAACTGGTGACAATTGTGGTAATGGTGCTGAAGATGGTGTGACTGTGATGGTGGTGATAGTAGTCATGGTGATGATGGCTGTGGTGTCCTGGTGGTGATGGTGATGGTGCTTATGGAGATGGTGGTGGTGGTAGTGGTGATGATGGCTGTGGTGGTAATCGTAATGATGATGTATAACATGCCGAAGAGTAAATCTGTAGTTAGATCATTTTAGATGTCTTATTTTTTTCCCCAGGGTGCTTTGCCAGGGAGCAAACTTATTTCTTATGCTTTTGATAGAGGTAGATGAGCTGACATCTTTAGGACACTTTTTCCATTTTCCATCCTCACTGGTAGTATGAAAAAGAAACTTTCTCCTAGAGTAGAGTAGATTATCATTTTAAGAGAATATATTCACATTTGGGAGGCAAAATTGTACCTTTTCAATTGTTTAGAATATATCCATACATTTATGTATTTTAATAGAGTGTAGGAATACATATTCACGTATATGGATTTCTGTACGTATCATATATTTTTATGGATGCACATATATGCATATTAAGTGGTGGTTATTTGATCACCAATAGGGTTGGGCACTTTTTAGGGTCAGTAGTTACCTTTCTTCTGTTATTGATTGCATCATCAGACTTCCTGCCTAATTTTAGAGCACTGATCATTTTTTCTTTACTTCGTTATTTTTTACTTTACTCATGGAAGACAATGTTGTTTAGTCATGTGCATTTCTCAGTTGAGATATGTGGTTAATAGAACTTCCTGCTCATTAAAGAGTTTCCTATTCATAACAAGAAGATGATTCTACTTTGCTTCATCTCATTATCCCTTCCTTAACTGTGATTGGCTGCAAACATCATTCAAGGATCGCCCCGCTCTGTACCTCCCCTCTTGCCTCTACTCTTCACAGTATGGCTCTGCAGCCTCTTCTTTGGCAGATGGAGTTGTAGAGCTGCTGGCTCCTAGAATTGCTTTGCCAACAGGGCTGGGTGGAAGGGATGATGTACCATGTGAGGATCTAATGAACTCTTCTCTGTCTTGGAATAGTCTGCTGCATGATGAAGACATTTGATCTTATCACCCAGCTGAGGTCACAGATGACAAGCCAGCTAGCAGACTGGGGAGGATGTCCTTGAAAAACAAGTGTGGGTGATCTGCCAGGTCATCTGTCATGCTGAGATCAGGCTCTGCCCAGATGAGTGCCATTCACCCCGCTGAGGAAGTTGTCAGGATTTGCAGCCAATGGCTTTGAACCACTAAATTCGAGATGGTTTATCACGTAGCAACAGGTACCTTCTTGCACCTATGGAAGTGAACTAATGCAAATTGCTATCTCTTGTTCTGTAGATGGTAGTGATTTCTGTATATTATATCTATCATTGGTCACTGTTATATTAATATATTTGTAATTTTTTGAGACAGAGTATCATGTATTACAGCCTAGCTTCAAACTTTCTAAGTAGCCCAGGTTGACCTTGAACTTCTGATTCTCCTGCCTATGTCACCCTAGTATTGAATTTACAAGGATCCAGCACTATGCCCCCCTTTATGAGGCAGTGGGGATGAAACCCCAAGCTTCCTGCATGCTAGACAAGCACACTACTCACTAAGCTGCATCCTCAGACTCTGTATTTGTAACTTAGAACCACATGGAAAGTTTCCACATTCACCACCCCTCACTGTGTAAAAGGTACAATGTCTGAGTTTATTTTTAATCCATTTCTTACTGTTATTCTGCGCATGAATGAGCAAAGGTTACAAGGCAATGCTATTTCTCAAGTGTTTCTTTTATAGCTGCCGTTTATTTTTACTTGTACTGTAATTTGTACAAGGTGGGAGAGAAATGTTTTCTGTTGGCTCTTTGCATTTGTTTCATAACTCCCTTGAGAATGCTGGCTGTTTCATCTTGGATATAATTATACTAACTTCAGTGCATTCATGGTAGTTATGTGGTAAATAAATTTCAGTTCCCTAGAACAAAAACACGATGGGTAAATAAATATTTCCCATTATAAACATGTCATAATCACCTAACTTTTCAGTCTGTAGCAACAACTAAGGTTAAAACAGAATGTCACACCAGCACTTCAATAAACAGACTAGCCCAAAGTCTGCCTCTTTCTAACAAACATACTTCCAACAGTCAAGGGCTTTATTCCACATTGGCTTTCTTTTTCTTTCATTTCATTTTTTTGAGACAGGGCCTCAGGTATCAGAGGTTGGCATTGAACTTGCTATGAGAGGATTACTTTGAGCTCCTGATCCTCCTGCCTCTGCCTCCTGAGTGCTGGAATTAAGCTTGGTTTAATCAGTGCTAGTGATGGGACCCAGGACTTGTCCCTGTCAGGCATTGTCTCTATTCACTGAGACTCAGACTCAGCCCATGTTGGCTATTATTTCTCTTCTTACAGTCAAGGCATCTGATTTATTTCCAGTTCTTACCCTTGTTTATGTTGCAGGAGGTAGTGCTTTCTTAGGACATCATATGCTCTCAGCTTTGTATCAAAGCTTTATGGTTCCTTAGGGGTTCTCTACAAAGTAGATTTTAAATTATTTTAATCATTGAAAATATAGGGTTTATAGTTGTACATCTTATCACATTCTAATTCTTCTCTCCTAAAACCATAAATGAATGTTAAATTGTATTTTAATCATATTTTTCATGTCCCTGTCTATTTAGCTGGGTATAATATTTTCTGTTTTTTCATTTTTCCCTTGGAAACACTATTCACATGGACATGCTTAAGTTTTTCCTAGCACATTTTCCAGGTGAAACCAATATCATTTTTATTCCTTCACAGGTAGTCAGAGTTTTTTTTTTTTTGCTCGAAAACACTTACTAGTCCTCCATCCTTCAACTTATCAATAAAAAGCAAAATGATCAAGAGCAGTAAAGTCTCTCATGTTTAGGGGTTGCTTCCAATGTGTTTGTTTGCCTCCCTTTTCAATCAGTTATTCAGCATTTTTTTGCAGCAGCCATTTTGCTTGCATGTACACCTGTGTTCACACACACACACACACACACACACACACACACACACACGCACACGCACGCATGCGCACACACACACACATTTGTATGAAGTAGCGCACACACACACACATTTGTATGAAGTAGGGGCATATAACATGCATGTGGAAGTCAGGGGAAAATTTTGGGGAGTTAGTTCTGTCTTGCTACAATGTGGATCTTTCTTGCTAAAATTTCTACAGGAGGTCATTTGGGACTTGACAACAAGTGTCTTTATCCACTGAACCAAAACCCTGAAGTGGGAGGACACTGGGTTGGGGGGTTTGGGGGGATGCATTTGAGTACTTGACACTCTTTCTCTGGATTGGTAGCTGTGATGGTTAGTTTTAATGGTCACCTTGACCCAACCCACAATCACCTGTGCAGAGAGTCCCAGTGAGGGATTGTCTAGATCAGGTTAACCTTTGGGTGTGTCTGAGGGTGGGTGGTTTTGATCATGTTAATTGGTGTGGGCAGCATCACTCCCTGGTTGGAGGCCATGGGCTGAATACGAGTATAGAGATCTGCATTTGCTCTCCCTCTGCTCTTGACTGTAGATGTGACTAGTTGCTTCAAGCTCCTGCCTCACTTCTTCACAATCATGGACTGGAACCTAGAATTGAAGCTTTAGCACATCTCTCCTACCTAAGTTGTTTTGTGTTGGGGTGTTTTACAACAGCCACAGAGAAGAACCTAGGGCTGTGACTGATATTGAAAGAGGGAGATGGTGTTCAATCTTTTATTTTGAGGGGAGGGTCCTATTCCTTCCCTGTTGATGCATTGAACTGCAGTGATGTCTTCTCCCCAGGGAGGTTTGGGGGATTTTCCAGGCAAGCTGTAGAGGCTAACTCTGCCTTGGATCTGGGGCGTACATAACCTCTGTAACCTCCAGTGACTCATTGACAAGGGAATCCAGATGCTCTCCAGGCTGCCCTTGACAATAAGGCAAACACTCAGCCCAACTAGGAAGATGATTGGCTCATCTGGAACTGTACCCTGGTGGTATTTAATCTTAAGTGTCTGCTTGACAGGATCCAGAATCACCTGGGAGACAAACCAGTAGAGATCCAACTGCTGTCAATGCAGCAAGAAGTCTGCCAAATTCAGACACAGGCTTCCATACTTTCAGATCTCTGTGTTCCTTACCTGGCTTATCCAGGTTAACTAGTAGTGGGTTCTGGTTAACTAGTAGTGGCTTCTGGTTAGCTAGTAGCAGCTTCTGGATTGTGCAGGCCTAGTCTACTATCCACAGGCAGGAGACACTGGTCTCTTCCCTGGCATTGGCAAAAGAGTGGACTGCATTATTCATATCATATTTATGCAGTGCATCCTGGGTTCCAGGCATTCTCTCAAGCACTTAAAGATATTAGCTGATTTAATCTTCCCAACAATCCAATGTGCCAGGTACAGTTATGGGACACCATGGCTCAAAGATTTATCAGCACCTCACCTAATGGTGTCTGAGCCAGGAAGCTGCAGAGCTGGGATCCAAACACACATGAATGTCTCCTTGGCAGTGGGCAGATCTGGTCCTTCGGCACTGCCTGCCTCCTTTTATTCAAATCCAGTTGACATAGCATCTTTTGATCTTAAAACCCCCTCCATGCCAGAGTCTTATGGCTAAGATACCCATGATCTCCAAACAGAACCTCTTGCTTTTTACTTCGTTCTGTCTCTGTCTCTGTGTCCCTGTCTCTGTTTCTCTCTCTCTCTCTCTCTCTCTCTCTCTCTCTCTCTCTCTCTCTCT
>CABHPP010140133.1:20083-30358 GCA_902168425.1 Peromyscus attwateri
GGAATGTGTTTTCCTTTGTAACAGTGGTGGACGGATGCTACATCAAGGAACATGTATCTTGTTGCGTTTGCATATTAACCACCAAGGGGATTCTGTTAGAGAAATGCTAACTGGAGTCTGTTTCTTCCTGGGGAAAAATATCACCTTTCCCGCTAAACCCAGTGTGGTTATGTGGCTATGGGATCCTCCAACTGGCCCACCTGTGTTTCATGTAGGAGGAGGTTTCCTTATGGAATGGAGAGGACATGACTTAGGATAATACACACAGTAGGCACAACAGGTGTTTATCCTGAAGTGTTTGTGGATCCAGACTGACCTTGCAGTCACCTAAGGGATTATTCAATTATTCAATTATTCCTTCCTTCCATTAAAAATTATATTTATTTGAGGGAGTGGCATATGTCAGAGGATAATTTGCATGATTTAGCTCTTTCCTTCTACTATATGGGATGTGGGGATTGAAATTGGCAGTCAACACCTTTACTTGCTAAGCCATCTCAAAGGATCTTTTCTTTCCCTTCCTCTTCCTCTTTCTTTCTCTTTCTTTTCCTCCTCCTCCTCTTCTTCTTCTTGACAGTGTCTTAGTATACACAGCCTAGGCTAGCTTGAAACTCACTATGTAGCCGAGGCTGGTCTCAAACTCATTAGCCTCCTGCCTCAAGCATCCGAGTTCATAGATTACAGGAGTTCCCCCCAAACCCTCTGCAATACTGAAGGTACTTTTTGATCAAGGAATCTGTTAACATTTTGGGCAAAAGTTTTCCTGTGTCTTGTGTGAGGCAGATTTGGTGGTTTTGTAAGACTAACAGTGTCTGGAAGCAGCTACGAGCCCAGAGTATAATTATTACCATCAGCTGGTTTCATGTCCCCTTGTCTACCCTGGGGCCAGGTCAAGATGCCCCTTCCCAGGCTCTCAACTCCAGTAAAGCTCCCTGTCCTTCAGAGCACACAGGGCTTTGCCTCTCCAGCAAGTTCTGCTTGCCCCTGGGGCTCTCACTTTAAGTTTTACTTTTACTATACCCTGTGTTTGAGCTGTCCAGCCTGGTTGAGATAAACCCTCTGCTGTGGTAGTTGCTATCACTGTCGGGACAGAAATTGCTGTCCTCATGTGGCCACCTTGTAGCATTTTAACATTTCACGCAGGTGAATTCCTTTTCCTTCTGCCCGTCTCTTCCTGTCACACACCGCAATCCGGGCCAAAGGGTTGTCTAGTAGATCGCCAGGAAGAGAGTCCGTTTTTGCATTTCTGAAGTCACCTGCTTCTCTGCTTCACTTTCTCTTTCCGCTGTAGCTCTTTTGAGTGATCATTATTTTCTGCCTAAACTTTTACTTTGATTCCTGTCATATTCAGTCCCTGCAACAAGGCTCAGGAGTCTGTACCGTGATCTCATCGAGCCATGCAGAGTACCTGGCTCCTGGAAGGCCCAGTGGCTGGTGATTGAAATGTTATCCACAGATGTCTAAAGATGGGTTTATCTGCACTTAGCATCTTAGAAAGAAAACTAAAACAGTGCACGCACGGTGCCTTGTGTTCTCAGATGTGTCTCTTTCTTTCCTGTCTGACTTTCTCTCTGTATCTCTTTCTCTGTCTCTGTCTCTCTGTCTCTCTCTGTCTCTCTGTCTCTCTGTCTCTCTGTCTCTCTCTCTCTGTCTCTCTCTCGTGTGTGTGTGTGTGTGTGTGTGTGTGTGTGTGTGTGTGTGTGAGAGAGAGAGAGGGGGGGGGATTAAAATGAATGAAGGTACAAAGGGGGATGATTTGTGAAGATGAAGAGGACCATGGGAAACAGGAGAGAGGAAGGTTGTGGGACTGGGTAATGGGAGGTGATTAATGTACACAATATAGACGATATGATATATACATCAATGATGATGTCATTCTAAAACTTATCACTTAATACACACTAGCAATATTTAAAAAAAATGAGATGGCTCAATGGATAAGTTTCCACCAAATCTAATGACCCAATTTTATCCCTAGGACTCTAAGGATGGACGTAGAGAACTAACTGACTTCTGAAAATTGCCCACTGCCTGCCACGTGAGCACAGTGGCATGCCCTTCTTCTCACAGAAATTTAGACTGTGACAAAACAACAACAGAATGGACCCCGTCAGGGTGCCCTACTCAAAACTGATGCTTAATTGGAGCAGCCGTCTTGTTCCCACATGCGGAGGAGAGGTTGTAGGATGCTCAGAGGCTCAGAAGTGTATGGCTGGCTACCATCTCCATGGTGATGTCATCTCACCTGGACTGTTCCTGGGCAACAGAGGAGCCCATGGGACTAACAGCCTGGTCACAGTGGATAGAGCAACCTGGACAAGCATGTCCTGTGCCAGTCAGGCAAGATCTGCACTGAGCAGTCTCCCGTTTCGGTGCCTTCTGCCCCTCTGAGTTCTCTGTTTCAGTGGTCCTCTTCCCAGCTGAGCTTCCACACTTCCTCCTATCTGCCACATACTTACTGTTCTCCCAGCCTGATGAGGTCTTGTCCATATTTCAGCTCTTGCTTCAATGTTGCCTCCTCCAAGAAGCCTATGAGGGCACTGTGGCCTCTTGACTCAGCATCAGTTTTACCTTCTCTGGGTTACTGTGACTTCATCTCTTTCTGCAGTGTCCTTACAGATCTTAGTTTGCTAAGCCTGTCCAAATCACTCTTCAAAAAAAGACTTGGGGCTTGGGGATATAGTTCAGTCAGGAAAGTGCCTGCTGAGCAAGTATGAGGAGCCGAGTTCAAATCCCCAGTACCCACATAAAAGTGGAATGTAAAACCAGTTTGGAGGAGGGGACAGATGGGACCTTGAAACTTACTGGCCAGCCAGTCTAGCTGAACTGATAAGCCACAGGTTCTGTGAGTGCCCTTATCTCAAGACATAAAGTGGGGGACAGTCAACCATCAAGTAAGACACCCGATATCCACTTCTGGCCTACATATGCACATGGGTGCAAACACACCTGCGTACATGTACACATGCATATATGCACATGAACATACAGAAAGGACTCCCATCCCATGAAGAGAAGTCAGCACAGGGCCAGCTTCTTCCCTCCCCATCTCCCTTGATTGCAGAGTCAGCTCAGCCTGGGCAGCCCCCTTCCAGTGACCAAGCAAGCCAGGCAAGCTAAGCAAGCCATGCTATGAACATCCAGCTCCAAACAGCTCTGATGTTTGGCTTGCCTCAGACGACCACATCGGGTAGGCTTGAGGTTCTATTGGTCCTGATCAAAGCCTAACTTCTCCCTGCTAAACACTGCTCCTTTCCTCCCTTCCCCGGGACTTGAACACTAACCATTTCACACAGCAAACTCTCGGCACTCGTTTTTGGAAAACCCACCCCTATTAATGGCATCTTGTTGTCTACCTTACTCATCATGGACCTGAAAGAATCTCATTCACTATTGCTTTTTAGCCCTTATCACATACCAGACAGAAATTTGTGGATAGACCAATTGAATGAATGAATGAATGAATTTGGATGACCCCATATGTATCTCGGCTGCTAGTTCTCGCCCTCCAGGGCTCAGGCACAATGCCTCCTATCTGCCCATCACCCTCGCAATCTGAAACTCCTCTGTTTCCTCTCCCTGCAAATTAATTGTGTCTCTCCCCTTTGTTCTCAATCCCTGCCTGTCCTGGGGAGGGTGGGCAGGGTGCTAAGCAGCCCACAACAGACAACCCCTTTTATTCCTTCTGACGGCCTCGGGGAGGTTTGATGGGGACATTTCCATAATCGATGAAGGAGCCCTGTCACCCCAAACATGGAGTCTTTAAAGACGATAGGTTTATGCAAATTAGATATTGATGGAGTAATGATTAATTGGCCCTGAGCCTTTGTTAATATGCAATTGTAGTAACAGAGATACGTTTATAATTATTTTGGTTAATTGTTCAAACAAGCACTCAGGACTTAATTGCACAGAGTAATTGAGGAGCCCTGGTATTAGAATTATTTCTTCTCAAAGGAAAATCAGAGTTCTTTAACCAGTTGGGTCCCTGTACAGAGGGCCAAAGGTGCTGTACATTCTCTGAGGTCCTTTGTATCTTCGGATGATGACGTACAGCCACATAGCCTCAGCTCTTCTGCTCTCAGAGGGTTAAGAACCGGAGTTGAGTGTCTGGACCAGGAAGGGTTGTGACCTTAGCCCTTGAAGAGCTAGCTGTGTGATTTGGGGGCAAGACATTTAGCTTCTATGAGCTACTGTTGCCTGGTCCAAGAAAGAAGAAAAATATTTATCTCATGTATGGAAAGAGTGAATGTGGAGTCTCCCTGAAGCCCCAAGTTGGCACAAGGTGTGTATCAGGCTTTTTTTTCTCATCACCGTGATCAAATACCTAACAAAACAACTTAGGAAGAAAGATGTTTTCTGACACACAGCTCAGGGACCGCAGTCTATCAAGGTGGGGAAGACATGGCTGCAAGTGGCTCCACAGTGGCTGAAGCATAAGGCAACTGTCTACTTTCTGTCACCAATCACTGAGTAGGGAGAAACAGTAAGTATGGTCAGACTATAAAATCTCAAGGCCCCCCCCAGTGACCTACTTCTTTCAGCTGGGCTCCACTTTCTACAGGTTCCACAACCTCCACAAACAACGCCACCTGCTGGCCTCCAAGTGTTCAAACACAAGAGCCTGTGCGGGACAGTTTACATTCAAAGCACTACAGGATGGTCCTGAGGGGAACTAGTATGATGGTTCTTCCTGGTAGCATCTAGCAGAAGCAAGATAGATGATGATGAACCCGTGGTGGCAGATACCTGTTGTGCATGGAATTTAAGACTAACTTATTTAAAAGAACAGGAAAGGGAACCATGAGATGGCTCAGCCACAGTCTTGATGGCCTGAGTTAGATCCCAGGACACACATGGTAGAAGGAGAGAACAGACATTTCCAAGTTGTCCTCTGACCGACTGACCGCCACACACTGTCATACACACAGACACATACTCAAATAAGTAAGTAAGTGAATGCACAGGGTGGGGATTGGAAGAATATGTATAGGCTCTGGAGCTGAGCTGGAAAAGGCAATGAGAAGATCTCTATAAAATAGTTTGATTTTGCACTTTGAGGTTTTTGGCCTCTGAAGGCTCTCACAGGGGAGTTTGCATATTTACTTGTGCTCAGATTCTAAAATACCCCCTTTAACATGCACACACAAATATATGCACACAAGTATGTGCACATGCACATGCATACACATATGCACATAAGGCACACACCCTGGTACAGATGTTGTAATGGGGAAAAAGATCTTGGTGGCATCTCCTAAGGGGATGCTTTCTCTCTGGCCCATCCTCAAGTTGGATACCTGCTTGGAATGCAGGGCAAGAGGCTGCAATAGGCCTGGTCAAGGCTGAGAGAGGCCTCCACAACATCTGAAACCCAGGTTCAGGATGTGGAGAAGAGGCAACGAAGCCAGGCTTTGTCTCCTGTTGATGTTTGACCTTGGACGGGACTTTTAATTTGGGCCCGTATGTTTTTTAGGTCTTATTGAGCTAAAGTAAGTCATGAAGACATGTAAGAATGAGTTGGAAAGCTGATTCAGTGGTTAAGAGTGTCTCCTGCTCTTCCAGAGGACCTAAGTTCAGTTCCTAGCACCTATGTTGGCCATTTTACAATTGACTGTAATCCTAGCTCCAGGGAATCTCCCTGGGCAAACAATGGACTCAGCTTCAGAACGTGGTCAAATGCTTGCTGGAGGGTATTGGACAATAGTTCCCCATTTCTCTTCTACCACTGTGTCTTCTCCACCAACAACAGACGCTTCTTTGCTAAAAAAAAAAAAAAACAAAAAAAAAACATGCAGAGGAGGCCATTGCCTGTCTGCGATGTGTCCTCAGCCCTAAATTATTTCTGTTTTCCACCCCAATCTGCTACATCTAGACCAGGTAATTTTTCTGCTTACCTCTGCCATGCCAGGAGAGAACCAGACCCCACGAACAGTCTCTACAGAGCAACTCTACCATCCCATGGCCTCTGTTGGCTTGGATGCTGCCAGGCTGATTCAGCAAGGCCAAGTGTCTAATTGCCTTTCTGAAAATGCTGCCCTCATTGCTTTACCGGCAGCTGCAGACTCAGAGTCACCGATTGGCCGTGCCCTACCCAGTCCTGTGACAATGAGACTGTCTCAACCCACTCTGCCTTGTTATCCTTCCTCTCTATTCCAGTCTCTCACCTTGTTGACTGTCCTCAAGCTTCCTAGAACAGGAACTGAGTAGCCTCAGATGGCCAGCTCAGGAATCATCCTGATTTACTTCACTGTTGTACCATCTGATAAGAACAGGAGCAGGAAGTAAGGATGCCTTAAGACACTTATGAAGCAGGCATTCCACAGGAGGGCAGTGATTCTTAAGAGTCATGTCTCTCTCACCCCACCCAAGGGGCTTGACACTCTTCTCACCTACCAAACACATTCACTTTGTTCCTCAATTGTGGATGCATGCCTAAGGACACCTGTGTGTCTGCAGCAAAGTTAGTGCAATATATGTGTGGGCACCCTCTACCTGTATATGACCAGTGTTCCCCAGTTCAATCAACTTAATTCATGAAGGAGGTTTATTAGTAAGTGGAGTAGAAGAGCTCTGGAGTCATGACTTCAGGCATGGCTCAATCCAGGGACTCCAGCAATGATGATAAAGGCCCTTTTCTTGGCGTTCCTTTCCTTTACATTGGCCTCTTTCTCACAAAGCAGGACAGCTGCCATTGGCATCACTTCAGTTTCTCAGCTGTGCCAAAGGACACTGCATTATTTTCTCTATGGTTCAAGAAAAGTTTGAAGACATAGTCTGAATCTCAGCAAATCTGTTGTGGCTCAGGCTGCTAGACTAGGCCTGAATCTACCCAACTGCACGGAGAGTGCAGATGTGTCACCATCACATGATGTCACACAACGTGACCAAGACTTCTTTTTGGAAGCAAAGAGTTTCTAATAACTTCCCATTCCATGAATTTTGAATCTGTTATTAGGTGTGTGTGTGTGTGTGTGTGTGTGTGTGTGTGTGTGTGTGTGTGTGTGTGTGTGTATAGATATGGAAAGAGAGACAGGCAGACAGACAGACCAACACACACACACACACACACACACACACACACACACACACAGACTATGTATATGTATGTGTGTGTGTTCTTGATAAATTTGTTCCATTCACTCAACTAAGATATGCCCATTTCTATCTTTGTAAATATTCTTTGTTTATTCTGTTGGATTTAGCTGCCACTGTCTGGTTTACATTTTAACCTTTATTGAGTTTCATGTTATCTATAGCTTTATATTTAAGACCCATCTCTGAATAGACAGAACATCATTTAGCCTTGATTTTTAAAAATCCATTCTGATAGTCTTTCCCTTTTTAATTAAGTATTTGTCCATTAATATTTAATGTAATTATTGATACAGTTGTATTTGAGTATTCTGGTTTACTAATTACATTTCATTAGTTCCTTATTTATTTTTTGTCTTATATTTCCCCCTTTTCTATTTTATTAGGGAGAACTGACTATATGTTACACTGGTATATGCATGAGAATTCCACATTAATTCATCAGTTGGCTTTTCAGCTAAACTCATTTTTGTGGATATTTGTAGGTACCTGGACATATAGTCATAACTGTACACACTCTCCTTTGAGTCAATATTGTGCCACTGCAAACTGAATATATGAAACTTAGCATTGTATGAATTTATTTCTTTCATATTTCCTTCATGCTATAGTAGCCACATGTGTTATATGTATGTGCACTTAAAATATTTTTTAAATATATGTGTATATGTGTCTGTGTGTATGTGCTCACAGGTCAGAAGAAGATGTTAGTTCTTCTGGAACTGGACTTACAGGCAATCATGAGCCATGAAGTATGGATTTTAAAAACTAAACTCTGGTCCTGTGGAAGAGCAGCAAGCTCTGTTAACCACTGAGCCATCTCTCTGCTCCTGCAGCCTCCCTTTGGTTCTTCCTACTTGTATTACTATTATTTTTTGTGGTATGGTTTGCTCTCTATATAAAAGCATATGAAGAGTCAGGTCTTCCCTGCTAGGGATAGCTCCATAGGCCCAGAGTCCTGGGCAATCTATGGGATGTGTCCATGGTATGGGTTTTGGGAGGTGGGCAGATGTGAACTTTCTGGGGTGGGGCAGATATTCACAGTGGAAAAAGAATAGAGGGCTGGAAACATATAAAACCTCAGATTGAGTGGGACACAAGAGAGGAGGAATGAGAGTGTGGGATTTATAAAAGGAAGGACAAAGTCTTGATAGAGACAAGTGATAGGAGACAAATCTGTGACCAAAATAAATAAATAAAAAAAAAAAAAAAAAAAAAAGAGATGAGTTTCAGGAGCAATCAGAACACTGTCTGCATGATACGAATGAACTTCATTCCAGAAAGAGCCACCCTTTTCCTAGCAAAGCACATAAAAATGCAGCTACCCCCATCTTCCAAGTTTCAACCCTTGAATTTGGCTCCTGAGTGTAGGTGCATAATAAATCCCAGCTGAATTAAATTAAAATGTTTAAGGAGCCAGTGGCTGGGCCAAGCCTTACTCTGCTGTCAAGGAAGAATTTATTTATCAAGACCTAGATTTGGCAACAGCCTTTGCTTCTCTTGGCTAGTCTGTGGTCATGATTTAAGATGCTGTTATTTGCCACCCAGCATTGGGAATTGGGTTCTTGGTCAGGCGAGGGTGCGTGGCCTGAATGTTAGGGGAACAGTAAGTTTTAAGAAGCTCCGAGAAGTACTTGGTGTACACTCTGGTCTAAAGGCTCCTGGAGGCTGTGATGTCAGGTTCAACTGTCCGCTTGACACAACCTAGAATCACCTGGGAAGAGAGTCTCAGCAGGAGGAGTCACTTAGATCAGGCTGGCCTGTGGACACATCTGTAGGCGATTTGCCTTTATTGTTAATTGATGTAGGAAGACCGGGGCCCACTGTGGGAGGTGCCACTCCCTAAAATGGGGATCCTTAACAGTGTAAGAAGTGAGAAAGCTAGCTGTAAGCAAGTTAATAAGCAAGCAAACAAGCAAGTAAGCCAGAAATTAGGCTTGCACTCATTCGTTTTTCTGTGCTCTGTGGATGTGATATGACTAGCTGCTTGAGTTCCCACATAGACTTCCCCTCAATGATGTACCGTAAACCATGAATTTTAAGCCAAATAAACCCTTTCCTCCCCTAAGCTGCCTTTTGCCAGGATATTTTATCACAACATCAGAAATAAAACTATGATAGGAGCCTTGAAAGATCCCCTGGTCCGCCAAAGCCATACTTCTGGGGGAGTGAAGTATCTTGTTGATAGTTCAAAGGTCTCCCTATCTGCACAGCCAACTTAGATCATTACTCTGTCAGAGATAGGGCACATCTGTGGAATTGGTGCAAGTGTTCTCACGTTTTCTTCCATGGACATTGTTGCAAACATCACCTAAGACAACCTGTATGTACATCAAGAGTGAGGTTACTGGGATCAAATGGTCACAACTTAGAAACTGGTCTCTAGTCACAGCTTCATACAAACAGCAAAAACAAACAAACAAAAAACAAAACAAAACAAAAAAACCTTTTTTCAATCAAAAGAATGTTTTTCTTTCCCAGAATTCTAGATCAGGCCTGGGGAAGTAGGTCATTGGTAGATCAGTTTCCTATGATGTCCTATATTCGATCTTAAGCAGAAAAAAACAAAGAAGCAATTGAAGGGCTAGAGAGATGGCTCAGCTTCTAAGAATATTTACTGCTTTTGCAGAGAATAGGGTTTAGTTCCAAGCACCCACATGGCTGCTCATAATTGCCTATAACTTCAGTTCCATATAAGATAACTTCTCTGGCCTCTGCAAACTCCCACATGCCTATCATGTCTGCAGGCACACACATACACACAGAAAAACTTAGAATTAAAAAAAAACCCAAACATTGCATATCTAATACTTGGGAACAGAAACCCAGGGCTAAGATGGTGTGTGATTTAGTGAGGCCATATTAGAGAAAGGCACTGTAATTTTAGTAGGGAAGTGTGTGGCTTTTGACACACAAGTCTGCCAAACACAGGTTCTTGTCCCCAATTCTGACACACGTGAAAATCAGACCCTCCTGCCAGGAGGTGGCAAAGGCACCCCTACTTCCACAGGACAGATCAAGGAGCATCGGAGATGACAGAAGACCATCCAGTGCAGGTCCAGCCCTACTCATACACCTCTTATCCAGTATGGCCAAGTGCTCTGGAGATGTCACATTCTTCCAAGTCTGTTACCTGGTTCATCCACCAACACACAACTTATAGACTTCCTTTGGGGTCTG
>CABHPP010140134.1:0-37516 GCA_902168425.1 Peromyscus attwateri
TGACTTGTTCAAAAGCTGATTTAAAAATCAGCAACTGTAGAATCTGTGCAATTGTTGAAAAGTCAGAGCTGGCAAAATAGGTGGAGCTGTTCCCGAGCTGAAAGGCGTCTTGTCAGGCTTTCAGAGCCGCAGAGTGGGGAGCTGTTCTCCTGGGAGTCTGGGGAGGGGTGCAGTGGCCGGCTGAGCAGTGGTCTCAGGCTGATAGAGGATTGTTGCTGCAGCTCCGGGGTGGGGGTGACAAAGAGCGCTCCTTTTCCTGGCATGGGGTTTATTGATTCTTTAATTGTTTGAATATGTTTTTGTTGTGGAACATTTGGGAAATGAATTTATTTAGCCCATCATCAGGTTTATTCAATTTAAAAACCTACCTAAGAGCTAGGAGCAGTAGCACACACCTGTAGTCCTAGCTACTTGGGAGGTTGATACAGGAGGATGGTAAATTCAAGGCTTGCCAGGGCTCCATAGTGAGACTGTGTCTCAGAAAATAAATGATAAGAGCAAGATTTTGTCTTCCCATCTTGTTGTAAGTATTGCACATAGAGTTGGAGACTAGAACTTGAGCTTTCCTTTGTAAGATAGAAAATGTGATTACTTCTTGTCTTCATATCTATCTTGGGGTTTTTGCCTCTCTCTTCTTCCTCAAAAGCCTTTAGTCCTTTCCACAAACCACCTGCTTCTTTAGGGTCAGGTCTCCTAAGCTGGGGAGCTTTCCAGGGCAGAGAAGGTCCGTAAGGATGGGGTCAGCTCTCTTCCTACCCTTCCACCCACCTCACTATAGTCTTTCTGCCTCAGCAAATCCTCATGGCAACCAGGGAGGCTTCAGATTCCTGTTTATGGAAAGAAAATCATTACAGTGCCTGAGAAGGGAGGGGGCACAGCCCAGGTTTCAGCTCCTGCCCTTGAGCTGTAAATTCTCAAGGACTGTCTTATAAATCTCCTAAAAACACATAGAGATCCCTGTTTCACTGGAGAGCACTGGAGGGGTTTCACATAATCATTTTTGAGGCTTCCCCCAAACCCAGCTCAGATACTTGGAAAATAACCGTGGAGTAAAACTGAAGAGTGAACCTCGACTTTAATAACCTTATTCTCATTTAGCACACTGACACTAGATAGATCCTTCCAGCTTGTGCATCAAGAATGTCTGGCCGGGCGTTGGTGGCTCACGCCTTTAATCCCAGCACTCGGGAGGCAGAGCCAGGCGGATCTCTGTGAGTTCGAGGCCAGCCTGGTCAGCGAGATCCAGGAAAGGCGCAAAGCTACACAGAGAAACCCTGTCTCGAAAAACCAAAAAAAAAAAAAAGAATGTCTGTGTGTGCACAAGAAGAAGCCTATTTCCACACACCTCAGGACTCTGACTTCTTGCCGTGGCAGGGGAACAGCTATGTTTCAGAGCCAAGTGTGCTCTCCAAAGCTAGGTTGCTCTAACTAGACAGAAAATCAAGGTCGACACTACTTACCTTGACGTCTCCACACCCTACAAACATATTGCTTCCAAGAATTTCTACAGTTTTGTATTTTTTCCTTCCAGAGGGTCAGCTGAGAGTAGACGCCAATATATCGGTACATCACCCTGGGGAACCTCTGGGTGTCCGGACCGAAGTGAAGAATCTCAACAGCTTCCGGTTCTTGGCCAAGGCCATAGGTAAATGTCACCTTCAACTCCTGCGTGCTCCTCTGCGTATCGGTCACCTCTCGTTTGTAGTGCACAACTGTGCTTAGTGGCTCTGCAGCGATCTAGTTCTCACAGTTCTGCGGACCAGGTAGTGTCCTGCAGACACTCCGGCTTCTCCATCCGTGTGGACTTTGTCCTTCCTCTGTGTAGCCCAGGCTTTTGTGTTTGCCAGTGGAGGGTCCCAGGACGGAAGAGGCAGGAGCCTCAAAATTCACTTGAGTCCTCAATTCTGGAATTCAACTCACACAGTGTCACTTGGGACACATTTCTTTCAAAGCAACGTGAATTCAAGCCAGACCCAAAGGGAGGGAAATAGATTCCACCCGCTTTGGGAGGATTTACAAAATATGGTGGCTGTGTCCTACCTCATATCATACGCTTTATGAAGTCAAGTTCATTCTTTAGATTGGATATAGTCTGTTTGGTTAATATGTTTCTACTTTTTACTGTTTTCAGCTAGTAGATTGCATGTGCCTGTTCAGTCAAGGTTGGTTTTCGTGGAGCATACAGTGAACATTTCACTGATGACAAATGTCCGAGAACAGCGCATGTAGAACAGGCTAGCTCATGTAGAACAGGCTAGCTCTATGGGCAGTTCCACAGAAGCTAGAAACAGCCTAAGGGAGGCCATCTCAGAAGACTCAAAGTAGATTTTAAAGGCAGAGACATCTGTAGAGGAAGGAGGGGGAGTCCTGTCAGGAGCACACAGACAGCAAGCCTGCTGAAACTCTGGCCTTCGCAGTGCCGTAGCCAAGATGCTTAGTGGGCATTGGGTCTCTGGGGGAGAGGATTAACGCAGTTCAGAGAGGTGGTTCTCGCCTGTGTAAAGCTCGTGTCCCAAACCTGAAATATTAGCCAGCCTTAATGAAGGGACAGACTTTTAGAGAAAAGGCATGAACATGGTCAGGGGATTACTCATGGGACAGCAGGATAAGGGAAAGGAGTGACTCCTGTCTCTGAAAGGGGACGTAGTCCACTTTCTAAAGCCACCAAAGGGGTAAGGGGAGAGGCTCGTGCTTGGAACCTGCGTTTGTGAAGGAGCTTGGAGCGAGTGGAATGAATCTGCCTTCTCCCTGGACGTGCCGTGTTCAGGGCTGTGCTGGTCTACGAGGCGGTACCAACCAGAGGCAGGCAACCAGAGTTACAGCTTGTCTGTAACGGGTACGGGAACCCGGGTATTTTTAGCTGCCCCGAACAGTTTTTTTAATATGAAGTGCCCTCCGAAGCAACAGTCAGAATTCTACCTGTGTTCAAACACAGCCTAGCGGAAGCAAAGCTTTGCCACCATGGGCTTAATTCCCCAAGCCTGTAATTTTCCCACTAGGTTTTTTCAAATCATGTTGGACCTTTTAGCCATCATTTCAGATCAATCAAGGAGAACATTCAGGTGAGGGAGGGGGGTACAAATGGACCAGTTTGGTGCTGCTGTCTCTTAGCAGCCAGATTAAAAGGTCTGAGCAAGGAACGTGGGGCAGGAAGTTGGGAAGGCTTACTTTTGCAAAGGGGCTTAGCAGTTGTCCTGTGTTTCAGTCATGTTTAGCTGTGTTGATTGGCATAGTCCATCTATTCTGTTGGGTAGTGGGAATATGCGTTACAAAGCCGTGGTCACAGATATCTTGGAAAATAAAATGAAAATTATTCTCTTTCCACAAGTGTACATACATTTTCACCCATATTTTGTATAAAAATTTTGAGGGTTACCAGGGTTCCTTGTGACCCATCTGCTAGTCCCAGGATAAGGAATTCTAATAGGCCACAATCCTAGCTAGATCTGTAGTCGCTGGACCTACACAGCAGTCCCAATCCTTCTACCAGGGTGTCTGTAGTCTGTACTAGGTTGTTAATCTCTTTGAGCTGAGGTGTCCGAAAAAGAAAGAGAGAGGAGGGAAGAGACAGGCTTCTTAAGGCCCTTCCCAGTTGTGAGAAGAAAATACAACCCACAAGGGAATGATCATCATAAATAGTCTCCTTGACTTTTTTTTCTTTAACCTAAGAATTGAGAATAGTTTCTAATTATTGCCTGCATGGATGAAAGGGATTCAAAATATACTAACTTGCTGTATTTTTTTATAGACTATGAAATTCAGAGGCAAATCACTGAACTTGAGAATGGAGGTGAAATTCTAAATGAAACTCGTTCATTTGATTATAAGCTGGGGTGAGTTTGTATTGATAAGCCTGTTGACCACAGCTCAGAGGTTGGGGCTCAGTCATGGACTGGTCATGTAACAAAGGTCCTTAGCTTCTCTGTAGCCATAAGAGAAAAGACCACTGCATCCATAGGAATGAAACGTGGTCTTCTGGGCCCTGGAGCTCAGCTGACCCAAGCTTATACGGAAGTGCTTAGTCTCAGCTCTAGGCTTCCCTTTGCTTCCTGCTTTGTGGCAAGACTTTTTATTCCCTTAAATCATCTGTGAGACCTCTCACAGCCTAAGCTTGATGCTTAAAGGCCTGAGAGCTGGTTGTGGGGATACGGTACCAGTTATTTTTCTGTTACTGTGATAAAACACTATGATCAAAAGCAGCCTATGGAAGAAGGAATGTATTTTGGCTTGTGATTCCAGAGGTAGGATCCACAATGGCAAGGGAGGCTTAGCTGTAAGTGGCTGGAGCAGGAAACTCTGAGATCAAGTCTTCAACCACAAACACAAACCAAAGAGAGCAAGTGCAAGTGGGCAAAGCTCTGAACTGCGAGTGACATACTTCCTCCAGCATGACTGAACTGTCCCCGAAACAGCACTGCCAGCTGGGGACACTCTCATTCACACCACCGCAGATACTTTTCCGTCGTGGTTTAGATAACTTGGATCCTAATTTTTCTCAGTCTGAATTTTAAGATTTTTTACTTTAAGTAAAATACCAAAGAATGCTCAAAAGTCTACAGAGTTTGTCTGAAAGCTGGCTGGGGTTGGACTCGGCAATAGAATGCTTGATGCAAATGCTTTAAAATCCCAGGTTCAATCCCTGTCTGCACATACATGAAATACTGAAGCAGTTTGGTTTTGTTTTTACAAAATTATTTTTCTAAGCATTTCCCTTTATTTATGTAAAATAGGAGAGCCATAGGAGATAGAAGATCCAGTCCATAGGAGAGCCCATAAAAATCTGAAGAGCTTGAATTTGCTGCCATTAATTGAGAAAGCCCTATGCCTGACAGCTGTTACTGTAACAAATATTTGAGCTATTCATCTTATAGAGTTAATTTTGGTTCACGGTTTCAAAGGTTTTAGTCTGTGATTTTACCTATGGTGGTACATCATGCCCCAAGCACATGGCTGAGCTACTAAACTCCTGACCTCCGTGCCATTATGCTGGCCAATATTGATTGTTAGCTTGATTCGATTAGTAAAGCATACCTTTAGGTATGTCTAATGGTGTTTCCAGAGACCGTTAGCCCCCAGCTTAATGAATGTTGAATCCCTTCATGGAGTCATATGATGGTATTATTAGGAAGTTGGGCCTGGTAAGAGGAGAAGGTCTCTGGGTGTATGTCCTTGGGTATATATCTTACTCTGTCTGTTCCTGTATTTCCATTTCTTTGTTTGCTTTGCCATACTTTCCCACCAGGATGGACAAATGCTTCTGAAGCCCAAAACTAAAATAAATACCTGTTTTCCCTCCTAAGTTGTTTCTACCAGGTATTGGTAAACATGAAGAAAGTAACACAGTAGGAAACAAAAGATAGAAGGAGGGACCAGGGTTCCACAGTCTTCTTTGAGGGCATATTCTAATGACCCAAAGGCCTTGCATATTCTAATGACCCAAAGACCCATCTCTTTCTGACCCTTCTAAAGTTTCTACCTCTTCTTAATAGGGCCAAGCCTTTAACACACAGCCTTCATGGGAAATACTTGAGCTCCAGCCCATGGTAACGCCCCTTTCTGCATGTGTTCCAGCCAGTTGCATGCAGTGTTGATGTAATGCTGTCTGCTCTGCCTGTTGCAGGTGCACCATGCCCATGAGAGACAAAGAAGGAAAACAAGACTACAGGTGATTATTCCTCATCGGGGTACACTTCAAATCCATTTGAAAATCAGCATAACGATGCTGGAGAATTTGGGGAACTACTTGTTTTTACATGAAAGAAATCAAGATTGCTTATTTTGTTATATGTAAACTAGGAGAAGTGATATTTTCTTGACTTGATAGCTGCAGAGTTCCTTTAATAGGAATTCAGTTGCTGGAAGATACCTGTCCACAGACTTCTGTAACAAAGATGCTATCATTTAACTAAGAGGATGGCAGGTGAGGGAGGGCATAGGCTTACATTTGCTAGTAATTCTGGAATACATTGGGAGGATGTGAAAAAGAGATTGGTCTGTTAATGGAGGGTCCCTTCAAACCTCAGGTGATGCTAGTTCACTGCCAAGATAAGCAAATTAGGGCACTAGTTCACCCATGGAGTACTCACCTATTATGTGAGAGGTTCTGGGTCCCATTTTTAACCCCCCCCCCCCCGGGGGGGGGTGTTATGTAACAGAAGATTTTCACATAAAACAATAACGATAGACTTTAGACTTAAGAGAAATTGAACCTTTTGCTTTTTCTCAGAGTTTAGCAGATTACAAAGATGGAAGCTCTAGCAATAAAGTTGTTGGAATTCGCATGGCTTTCCTTTGTGAAGTATGATATACCTTCTCTGCCATACTCCTGTCATGTGCCTATCAGAGGCAGGGGCTTTTAGTTACAGTGGTCTTCTAGGTTCAGACTTTTCCACCTTCTTTATTCTCCCATGTTGCTGCTCCCTATAATTCCTTACTAACCATGGAGTTTGCCTTTTAACTCAGCCAGTGGCTTCTCCTAGAACCCCCACATTAGACAGCAGTGAGTCTCCAGAAGCCTTCTTCTTGGGCTTAACATTGTTTTCAGAGGACAGACTGCCCACAGCTGAGACTTGGTACTGCACTGAGGAATTACCTCTACTCTAGGTCCTCCCTGCATGGCTGAACACTACCCTGCATTGCTGAGCTCTACCCTGCATGGCTGAGCACTACCCTGCATGGCTGAGCTCTACCCTGCATGGCTGAGCACTACCCTGCATGGCTGAGCACTTCACTGCATTTGCAGAGCCCACCCTGCCCTTTGGCTCTGGGCAGAGGGAAAGCAGTGCTGGAGCAGAACAAGCAAAGTTGTATTTGATTTCATAAGATGAATGCAGTACTGTAGTCCATCTGAGTATTAACAACTGACTGTTTTAGAGCAGCTTTGAATGGGAAGTGGAATTCTCATGTACTTCTTCCCAGGCTCCTGTCACTCAATTAATATGGTTTACTACAACAGTGAACCAACCGTATTGCTGCTCATTATTCACTGAAATCCATAGTTTACACTGAGATGCATTCATTCTTGGCTGTCCGTTCTGTGGGTTTTGGCATTTGTCTAGTGGCATGAACTCACCATTACACAGGTTCACCACTCTGATAGTGTGCTAGGCTGCACCTATTCACCCATTTCCCTCCCCACTAGCTTCCACATTTCATTTAGGCAAAATCCATTCTGTTCTACTTCTCAAGAAGGGAAGAGCTCTCTCTTCCCTCTTTGACTTTTAAGTTATTGTACAAGTACTGCAAAAATAGAGAACTTGAAGTAGGGACAGTCATCTTTCTTCCTCACAGGTAAACTGTTCTCACTCGTCCTTCAGTCTCCAACCCACTGACACTTCCCTCCCTGGTATAAACCAGAGTGTGGCTTGGTTCCATGCCATCCTTTCCCCATCTTTATTCCGTAATGTGAAGAATGGGTTTGCTGTGTGATCTTTCACTGGGACATTCAGAAACCTTTGCAAGTATTCTGGCTTTGTACCTAAGCACAGAGCATTCCCATCATTGTTAGATTTGTGGTTCTAATCAATCCAGACACCCAGACTCAGATCCCATCTGTTCTCTTTGTTTAGGTTTATGCCAGAGCCCAACCTGCCTCCCTTAGTGCTCTACGATGCCACATCTCTGCCTTCAGATGCAGACTCTCAGCAGGTGATCAATATTGACCAGCTTCGGGACATGCTTCCTGAGCTTCCCAGTGCAACCAGAGAAAGGCTTGTCCGGCAGTATGGGATGCTGCCAGAGCACAGCTTCACATTAGTGGTAAGTGTCGACTGGATCCGAAGTTAGCCCAGCTCGGCAGATTGGATGATCCTCCACAGAGCCCCTGCATGCACTGTCAGGTGCATTTCCCCACAGAGTCCCTGCATGCACTGTCAGGTACATTTCCTCCACAGAGCCCCTGCATGCACTATCAGGTGCATTTCCTCCACAGAGTCCCTGCATGCACTGTCAGGTGCATTTCCCCACAGAGCCCCTGCATGCACTGTCAGGTGAATTTCCCCACAGAGTCCCTACATGCACTGTCAGGTACATTTCCCCTACTTCAGATACTCTTGAGAGGGGTAAGGCACAGTGCTGCCCTTGACAGTACATGCTCACCTGCTCCTCCTCAGCACACCAAAAGAGGAAATGACCTCCAAGCTGCCCGCAGGAGCCCTGGAGACTAGGAAGCTAGTTCAGATGTTAGGGATGAGTGTGTCCCCAGGATGAGTGTGTGTGCAGGACCAAATACATTTCAGTGTTTAGAGTTTCTAGATGTCTTAATCGTGTTGAGCCATGACAGGATGTTAGGTTCCCAAAATCCAGAAAACATCCTGTATAAAATGTTGCAAACTACTAAACATCTTCATCCTGTGAAGCTTGGGGATGCCTCTTTTGGGCCATTAGAGAATCTGATACCCTTAGGTAGCTTAGGGATTTTCCATCCTTTTCAGAACTACTTGGGGCTTTGTGGATTTCTTTGTCACAACAATGGTAAAGTGATGCAGCATCAGTGAGGGTGGCATTCTGTCACAGTTGTCATCTTCTTGTCAACAGGAGAAATTGGGAAGTTGTTTTGTTGGTTTTGAGTATTTTTTGAGACAGAGTATCATGTAATCTACGCTGGCCTTGAACTCCTGTCATTTCCAGATCAACAAAACCTGTGGAACTGCTTTCTTGCTTTTTAAATGATCCAATAAGTATGTGGGAGTATTAGGATATATATACTTAATAACCACAATATAGTGGTTTACAGTGCACTAGGCAGCATACTTCTGGCTGAGTGGTTCTTTTTATCCTCCATAAGTCAACTGCTTCAAGAGTAAACAGTGCCTAGCGTGAGAACTCCTGTTTTCTGACCGATGATTAAGAAGACTGCTGTTTTTCTAGCACTCTAGGTTGACATGATCATTGCCTCCAGGGGGGTGCCATTGTGTCCTATGCATACATACACCTGTGATAACTATCATTGCACTTAAGTTGGTAGCGTATCTTGGCCAGTGTCCTAAAGGAAAGCACTGCTCCAGTCTGTCATTCAACTAGTTAAGCCATCAGCAGATAGTTGCAGAACTCAACTGATCAGCATCCTGTACAGAACATCTCTAGATCTGGGCTCCTTACAACTCGTGTATATTTCTTAGATTTTTGTCTTAGTGGTTACTATTGCTGTGATGAAACACCATGACCCAAAGCAACTTGGGGAGGAAATGTTTTATTTGATTTATTCTTCCACATCATAGTTCATCATTGAAGGAAGTCAGGACAGGAACTCAAACAAGGCAGGAACCAGGAGGCAGGAGCCGACGCTGAGGCCGTGGAGGAGTGCTATTTACTGCCCTGCTTTACATGGATGCCTCAGCCTGCTTTCTTACAGAACCCAGGACCACCAGCCCAGAGATGGCTCCAGCCACAATGGCCTGGGCCCTCCCCCATCAATCACCAATTAAGAAAATGCCCTACAGGCTTGCCTGCAGCCTGATCTTATGGAGGTGTTTTCTCAGCTGAGGCTCCCTCCTCCCTGGTGACTCCAGCTTATATCAGGGTGACATAGACCAGCCAGCACAGTCGCTGCAACAAACTGTCTTAATCTTTACACGTCTCCCCATCGCTTCTGCCACTCGGACCCAACACTGGACTGCAGACCTGCATCTTATTAGCATTCTGCAGCTCATCTCGGGGAAGAACGGAGGGGACCAAGGGTTTTGGCTTCATAGAGGTCAAGGCCATCTCTCCATCTGACCTTTGAGCAGCTGGCTTCAAGCCAGACATTTGAGGTAGTTTGCAATGCACCAAAGTTTCTTGACCATTTCTTTGCTCTAGCCCGATTTCCAAGAAGAATCCACTGAATATGAATTAAGAATTGTTGTTGTATATCAGTCTCCTCTGTAAGAAAAGAGAAGGGTTTCCCGAAATCTTCAGAACACAGCTGTTTCACTCCCTGGAAAAGCAACTCTTGATGTTGTCACACTCAGCCCCAGGAATGTATCTGCCCCACTTTGCTGAGCATAAGTTCTGTAAAGTCAGGCTGTTGATATGTATGTTTGTGTCTTAGTCTTCTCTGGGCCACACCCAGCAGGCCTTGAATAAATGCTGTTAAGGACAATAGCAAAGGAGTGCATCTGTTTGAATAGTTCGTGAACCTGTTTAGGGAAACTAACTCTCCAAGGTAGCAGGCATTGGGTGGGGAGCAAAATTGTTTCCCCCTTCACCCCCTCACAGTGTTTACATTTACTCTGGTACTACACGGTCAGCTCTTTGGGAGACTACAGTAGATAAATGGAGTAGAGGAGCCCAGAGGAGATGTTGAACAAGATGTTGAAACTTCAAGGAGGTGATTGGTTTTTTGGGGGGAGCATTTTTTATACTTATTTTTCTTAGTACCTTTAAGACATAATATTTATAGATGGAAGATAATGTATTAGGTGACTTATAAAACAAAAAGATAAAAGGGTTTGTCCTTGAGATTTCCAGAATGAATAAAAATTGGAGATTGGAACAGACAGAGAATGATTCAGACAAATTGTTTCCCGAAATTAGGCAGCCTGAGCCCTTTATGACTCCATAATCATTGGAAGCTGAGTTACTCATAACATTCCCGACAATGATATGTTCATGTTTTTCTGTCTTCATCAGAAACACAACAGATTGCTGAGAAGGGCAGATGCACAAATCTAATGAACCATCTTTCAATTTAAAGAGTGCCCAGGAGTATTCATTAAATAAATGGCAGTGGTCGAGGTGTGCTCACATGGCTTCCACTCAGCTCAATGCCTTCGGACTTCTTATTTAATTAAGTAGTGTGTGCACCCCCCCCACACATATATTCCCCACAAATAAAAACCCTTCAGAGTTGAACTCACTTTTGATTTATCTTGCTGTTTTCCTGTGCAGTAAACACTAAATTATGTTTTGTTAGTATTATCTCTGACATTTATAGAACTTTTGCTAATATACCTTAGCATCTGCTGTCTTATCAAGCATGCTGTAGGTCTCATTGCCTGGACAGACAGATGACTGAGTGAATGGGATACTACTGTATTATACATGGAAATCCTTAAGAAGTAGTGTTCCTGACAGTTTCTAAAGACCAGATACATAAAGCCCCCTTTGACAACCCAGCACAGTCATGGGGCTGTGTATGCATCGCTGCACCCTTGGTGAGAAGACTCAAGGGACTGCTGCAGTCATGTCATGTGTCAAGTCACTTGGTCTCAGACACTGTGATCTAGCTTTGTTCTATTAGCAGATTACCCCTAGTCCGGATTTTCTCTCCTAGCCGTCCTGAGAATCCCCTCTCAAAACGAAACCTGTATACTGATTTTCTCTACCCACATTTGGATCTTGACCCACTGAAGACTTCAAGTTATTTAGCTAACCTTCTTCCCCTGTCTTAGTCAAACCGACTTACTTTCTAATCTCATTTGTAAAGATGAATGTAGAAATGTAGAAGCTGAGATCTATGGATTAGGGTTATGGAAAACCAGAGATTCTGATAGTAAAGCAATACCTTCTGTGAGTCAGTGGATGTTGGAAGAACTGTTAGAATTATTAGAGTTATATGCATGTGCTTTTTTTTTCAAAATCTTCTAGGCTGATTTTCATGGGACCATCACCTCCTAGCCTGAATACCTTGTTTCTTTCAGGAAACACAAAGGATGGTAGCCATTTTTCCAAGCAGCCTATTTAAAGGCAGCTTGCTTACAGCATGGTCTTCCGTTTACCATATTTGCTTCAGACAATACCCAAGGCAGGTGCTCTCCTGTTATACATGAGGAAATGGAACCGTTTTGTAAGGAACTTTATACTCGTGTTGGACCATGCTTTATGTTTCTGAGCTCTGCTACCTGCTCACACGCACAATGTGCGGCCATGCCAAGTGGAAATAATGTTTTTAGGTAATGACTGGTTTTGATTGCCTTGGTTTCATTAGTGGAGGAAATTGAGTTTTTACTTTTGCTAAAACTTAATGCTTAATACAGTCCCAGGATTGTTTTTATGAAGCTCAATCAGAAAGTACATGTTCATTGAAAGCTTTTAGCCACTCTTGTTGGTTTTGAAGATGCCAGACTGTGCTATAAATAAACATAAAATGTTGTCTACTAAATTTTGTGAAAATCAGTCAACTGCAATGGAAAATGAACAGCACAAGTCGTGCTGATTTTCCAAGTGGAAAAATTAGGTCAAAGATAACATGAGCTGTCTTGTACATCTTCATTTATTTTGTTTAAACTTTTTGCTGGAGGTACCCGGGGCCTTTGGTCTGGGTCATTGAGAAGTGCTCCTACCTAGGGCAGTGGGTAGGGATTGTGGGGCTGATTTTCTGAGGCCCTGTGTTGTTGAGTCTGGTACAGATGAGGTGCCTGGTCAGGACCTGCTGTGAGCTCTCATGCAGCTGCCTGTGCATGTGAACAATAGATGACTCATCTGCACAGAGCTGCAGTAGAGGAGCAACTGCCGCAGCCCCAGGTCAGGGTTTGGGGAGGGCTGCTGCACCTGCTGGTGTCCTCTCCCTCTGTACAGACTTCAACTTGGCCTGTGACTCTTCACAGTTTGGGTAGTCCCAACCCAGTTAAAGCTCTCACATCTGACATAGGCAGTCAGAGCTCCCCCAGAAGAGGGGATGACTCACACCCCAAAGATGGTAGACATAGCAGAATCTTCATTGAGTCTAAAGATTGTAAAGAGAGTTAAGTAGACTTCCAGAATCTGATTCCAGGGAAAAGAGTGTTGGTGTCAGGCAACATGCAAACATGGCTCAGTGGGAACCATGCAGAGCTGGAGTTTATAAAAATCCAGTCTGGCCTCCGTGAATCTGCAGAAAAATGTGACGTCAGCCCCACCTCCCCGCCAACCAGTAACCTGTGCTACCTACCGTTTGTGTGTGTGTGCCAGGCTTTGTAGTCAGCCTCAGACCTGTCATCTGACTGGACAGCTCCGTCTTCTCCATTGGAAGTCATAGTCCTTTGATTCTGACATCACAGAAAAGGTGAAGATGTCTCCCAAGGACAAGGAAACAGAAAGTGTCAGTTGATTGGTAAATGAACTGGTTTTGAAGCTTATTCTTTAGGTCTCTTGTAAGCTAAAAAGAGTCTGGTTTGCTTTCTGGATGGATTGCCCATAAAACAGTCCCCATGGCAAGTTTCTGTAGGTCCCACATGTAGTACTGCTTTAAAGCTAATAGCTTGAAATCTTATCTGAAGCCATAGTGACTGGTTTTAGACTGTCCAGGCTCTTATGGTGCAAAGTCGTCATCTTTAACTACTGCTGAAGAAAAATCCATTTGGTCAACATTGTAGCACACCATATTTCAGCTCCACACAATTTTTAAAATTGATTTTATTCTTCATTTCCTAAATTGCATTCAGGCTTGCCAGCTTAAGGGTAGGGTACTTTACAATTATTCCATGCTGGCGAGGGGGGGGGGGGAATCACCAAACTTTTCTTCTGGTAATATAGAATAGACAGATCTGCAAATGCACGGCTTCATTCCTTTCAGATACTAGTGACAGGCACTTTAAGGGAGGATGCTCTGGGCTCCAAGGTATTTGACCTTTGTCTATTGAGAAAAAAGTGCAAGAAGGGGAGGACATCCTAGTGCCAAGTTGGGGACCCTCAGGGGCCTAGGTCCCAATCCCATTCTGACCCTTGATTTCCTGTTTGTGGAATAATATACTTTGGGGGACAAATAAGAGATTGTATTTCAGGTTTCAGGCAAGCAAGGCTTGGAGATAATGGCTATCCATACTGCTCCATGCTGCCCTGGTGCCCACTCTGCCTTTCAGCCCCAGCACAGAGCCCCTCCTGAGCAGCGACCCAGGTTCTCTCGGGTTGGAGGAGTTGAAATGTGACTGTAGCCAGAACTGATGGGTTAGCAGCGCACTTTGTGGGCCCCGTTCTTGCAGACACAGTCTCTGCTGCCACTCTGCTGTCAACTTTTATTACCTTAATTATTTATATTTTGATTATTCAAGGGAAATGTGTATTCCCAAACTGATTACGCACAAATTCTGTCTTCGAGTAAATATATCTCCAAGAGCCAAAGTGAGTTTTACATTAGTTAAAGGCACTCTGCAGAGAGCTGCTGCTAGGTTCAGCTTAGGATATGTGTGCTTTCGGCTTTTCTGGGAACACAGCACAAGTAACACCGTTGAGAGTTTTGCTCAGAGTTTAGAAGCTCTCACACCCAGTGGGAGCAACCCTAGGTAGGGATTGTGAGGCCCAGAAAAGAAGGCAGAGCTACAGTTAGTTGTCTGCCTCGCAAGGCCTGAAGGGCACACCCAGGGCTCATGGTGCTGCTGCGGAGCTTCCATGGACCCATATATGCTTTCAGCTGGAGCAGTGGTTCAGGGTTCTCTGGCTTTCTTCTGTCTTCCCAGAGAAAGTCCTATTTCCTAGGCCAGCCTCACGCTGCTGGGTCGCTTGTTCTCCCCATGGAGAAACCTGGCTGCATAAGTAACTTTGCCATTCACAGGAGCTTTCACTGAAGATTGTCACCCCAGAGACAAGCATGTTCACATCACAGACCTGAGTCACTACCACCTGAACATTGCAGGCTCTCATTTTACTATGCAATTTCTACTTTCTGGCCTAAAAGCATTGCTATTATAGCCCATTTTACTGCATCTCCACCCCAGATGCTAGCATTTGGTGTTATTCTCATGGCCATAATTTACAAAGTTGTTGGATTCGAATTTGTTTGTCTCACTTTGTAAGGATGACCAGAGCCACTAGTGTAATGAAGGTACAACAGAGTCTCTAGATGGACAGTTGATGTCCCCCTTAAACATCTGCACAGATGTTCAGAGCTCTGCTCCTCACACCCTTGTCAGCATGGGTCCAGAGTCTACTTTGAACTCCACAGAGTGCCGCATGGTGACATGTTAGAGCCTTACCCAGTTGAAGAAACCACTGCTGCTCATGTAGGGTAGGTACAGGGCCTTCTGGGTAGTTGGCTATTATCAGCTTGGCGCTATAAACTCACCACTTGACTTCCCTGTGGTAGGGGATTAGAGAGCAGTAATTGAGTATGCTTAATATTCAGATTAATGAAAGAAAATGGAGTCCTTAAAAATAGTGTAGTGTCAGGGCCTTGATGAGTGCCTCATCATTTCTCTAATTGAGGGGGAGGGAGGTGTTGTAGAAGAGAGAGGCATATGGGGATTTCTGGCCACCTGGGGTAGAATGGATGGTGTGTATGCCACTGTCTTCCTTCCTGATCTGGGGACAGATGTGTTTCATGCCACATGACTTGGGTATACCTTTGCACAGGCAGATAGTGAGCTTGCCACCTTCTTCTAGTTTCTAAGCTAACTGATTGGGGCATCTGTGGCATCTTTAATGTCAGGAAGCTTTGAGCAGCTGGCAGACATAATATAATAGAAGTGCTGGGAACATCTGTTCTGTAGATGTGGCTTACATTGTGCCTGCATTAATAGGTGTTCATTTTCAGTCCCCAGAAAGGCAGCAAACCCGCCTCCATCTTTTCCCCTGGAGAGCCCAGCCTACAGAGCTCTGCTGCTGTCTGGCTGGGTGACCTCAAGACCAGAAGTGCCTCAGTGCCTTCATCTGCAAAGGCCCTGATCATGTGCTCATGAGACTGTTGGAACTGAATGAAATAACATGGAGGAAGTGTAGTAGTACTTTCTCATCGGGACCACCAGCCTGCAAATAATGACAAGGAGACTTACTATTAATTACGAAAGCCTGGCATTTAGCTTAGAGGCTTGTCTCAACTACCTCTTATAACTTAAGTCAACCCATGCATATTAATCTATGTTCTGCCACATGGTGTTACCTCATCTCTATACTGCCCATCCTGCTTCCTCCAAGTCTGTCTGTCGACTCTGTCTTTCTTCTTCCCAGAGTTCTCTCTCCCCAGAAGTCCCACCTACACTCTCCTGCCTAGCTATTGGCTGTTCAGCGTTTTATTACATAATGGCAGCAATACATCTTCACACAGTATACAAATACCCCTCAGCAGGAAGCATGAACCTGAGGGCACCTGTGTTATTGTCATGAGCAGCAGCAGAGTATGCAGCTGCCCCAGGGCCCTGCTGTCATCTGTGACTAACAAGTGCTGTAGTTGTATCCTGACTAATCCATATTCTCAAGGTTTGAGTTACAGTCAGCTGTGGGCCAAACATAGCAAATGGGAAATTCCAGAAATTTAAAAAAAAAAAATTAAGTTAAAAAAAAGCTTCTAGCACAGTAAATTATGGTTGTTCTGTTTTGTTGTACTTAGTTGCTTACTGTATCAGATTTGTAAATTAAGCATCATGGGTATGTGTGTTTAGGAAACCCATAGAGGTTAGCACCACCTGAGGTTCCAGCTATCCTTGGTGGCCTTGGGATCTGATGGTGATGAATTGAGGCACAAATCCCATATTTAGTAACTACTCTTGAGAGCCCTTGACCAGCCTGGAATTGCTAATTCAAGGTCCCAAAAGGCAGCCAAGGACATTCCCTGTCACATAAATAGCTGTTCCTCAGCCAGTTTTTCCTAAGTACCACTGGGCAGCTGTCTGTATTGGGTTTCATTCTACCTATAAATACAGCCCAGCCTCATTTCTGGACCAGAATCAGGATCACAGGATTTGTGACTTAGAACAAGACATGGATTTGAGAAATCAGCCCTCATCCTGTTTCACAGGGATGGTCTTCCAACATTTCACTATCACTGACGGTAGCCTACAAGAGCATGTTACTTCCAGAGCCCAGTGCAAGGGCAAACTGAGGCAGGCTTCTTCCTAGAGCAGGCAGTAAGGGCAAGGTTACCCCTCCGTTCTGCCGCTCATCAGCTTCGGGTAGCTGGCAAATCCATTAGTAATGAGGGTTCCTGTTAGTGCCTAAGCAGCTGACTTGACATTGGCTCTGTGTATAATTGAACACTTTGAGAAATGAAATTAAAAAGTGGCAAAGATGCTTTGCAGTCCAGGAGCTGCACGACTGCCTGGTGCTCTCCATGAGACAGGATCTGTGGTCTTTGCTGCTCTAGACATCTCTGAAAGAACAGCTGCAGTCACATCAGCCGGGAGACTTGACTAGCTGTGTGGCTGAGGTTTGGATATATCAAAGCTTGTTGTTTGGGGGAAGATACTGAAGGCCTAATCCAGTAGCCTTATTGTACTGCTCTCAATATGATTTTTGTGTAAGAGAATTACAGGTCCACTATTTTCCTGACAAAACCAGATGGCTGAGCTGCCATGTTCATGAGACTTCAGAGATTTGTGCCAAGCTTATTAGCATTTGCCAATCTTGTGAGACTAAGAAAACTGTGGAAAACAGCAGACGTGTGTGTGTGTGTGTGTGTGTGTGTGTGTGTGTGTGTGTGTGTGTGTGTATGTGTGTATGTGTGTGTGTGTGGTGCGTGTGCGTGCATGCACACATGTTCTCTTTGGGAAGTGGACTGCTGCTTTAAGGAGCAGAGCAGGCAGTCCCCATGCAGCTCTAATTGATCAGTTATTCTCTAGGCAGCGGCAGCAGCAGCCTCTTGCAGCCTCACTCCCTGTAGCTCACCGTGTTGCCATTGCAAGTTTCACATCCTCTTTAACAGTGCATTGAAGCCCTGTATCCCCCAGTGAAGTAGAGTTCCAGCTCGAGAGGCTTCATCACAGCACTGGCAGAAGACAAACAGGAATCTGACTTGAAGTGTTATCCATCCAATAATAAACCACCCAAGGGTGGAGGCGCAGTCATCACATGGCAGTCACTCAGCCAAGCCTGCAAGCCTGAGTGCTTTCTTTCTAGGTGGATTTTGGAAAGCTTTCCTCTCAAAGCAGAAAGGTCTCCTCCTGGCGGCTCATTCCACTGGTGGGCCAGCCTGTCTGCATCAGAACAAGAAAATTTCTGCCTCCCCAGTGTGAGCTGCATAGCCCAATTTTTCTTCCCCAGTGACTCATGAACCAGTGGAGAAGTTTGGAGACTTAACAGAGTTAAGCAACACTTCCTCTTCAAGTTACCTAGATTGCCTTTATCTGTAGGCAAGTTTGGGCTGCTGAGGTGGCCTTTGCCCTAGTTTAGCATGAGCAGAATGATAGTGATAGCTCGGAAGGGGATGCATGCCGTGATTGTGGGATTATTCAGTAGGCTTGTCACCAGAGAATTTATCTGAAAGGCCACGTAGATACTTTCTATTATGGGATTTCTACCTTAGCAGCAGTGTGCCCATGCACATATTAAAACTTGTACAGTAGCCAAAGTTGGAGTATACTTTTGTTAGTATGTCTTGTTTCTTCTTAGTATCTTGTTTTCTAGAATGTTCTTTTGCTCAATGAAGGATTCTAAGAAAGTGGGAAAGGTTGGAGGTTTAGCTGCAGAGTGAACATAAGAATAGTTTGAGGATAATGTTTAATTTGGATTTCAGGGGTTAGGAAAATATGCTGCTTAAAAGTATACCATCTGGGGACTAGAGAGATGGCTCAGTGGTTAAAAGTGCATTCTGCTCTTGCAGCAGATCTGAGGTCACTTCCCACAATTCACATTGGAACAACTCCCTATAACTCCGACACCATTACCTCTGGCCTCCATGGACACCTGCACTCACATGTACATTACCCCCCCCCCCCATCCACACACACACACACACACACACACACACACACACACACACACACACAACTTAAAAACATACCGTCTGCATTTGGAGATTTAAGCCTCTACTACAAATAGAACATGGTTTTATTTTCCAACAGAAATACTAGGGATAGCGCGATCACTCTGAGTTGATGAATAGTCGCAGTTTATAACTTAGTAAGTGTCTTGGCTACTCTCGTGCATAATTATGGCAGTCCCTAGTACTTACAGGTGAATGTGGCATGAAAATGGATGAGTGTTCACATGTGATTTATAGTAGGCACATGGTGACAAGAGACCCCAATGCCATCCACTGGTTCTTACCAGACTCTTCTGTGACCAGAACCAACTTGGCTGTACTTAACAGAAGGAACAGGATCAGTGCGGCTCTAACTCATGTCCAGAGGGGGGCAAACAGTAAAGCCTATGAAACAAGTCTCCTCACTGGGCCAACCTAGATGAATATCTCATAGAGCATGAGGAGAGGCAAGGCCACCATACCAGCTTGTCTCAGAAGGCCTAGAATCCAGAGACTTCCTCCACTCACTGTGGAGCTAGTCTCACTGGGTCACAAGTGTACATCTTCTTGCTTGGTTTAGAACATTCCAGTATCATTGCCTACCTCCTAGGACATCATGAAGAAGAACACATGTGGTTAGGCTCCATTTGTTACCTTCTTTGCCAGTGGTTACCAGGACGTCTAGGAGGGGACAGGACAGAAGAGGGAAAGGGCATCAGAGTCAAGCCATGCAAGTCCACGTCACCACCCAGGACTGATGGCTGGCAGGGGCCTGAGTGGCAGGCAAGTGTGGGGACAGTAAATTTCACTGTCCTCAGGTCTGTGAAGTTAGGTACTCTGAAACATATGTATTCCATTGGGAAAATGCTCTATGGATTCAGAGCGGCAGTGGAAGGATTTTATGTTGGCTGAAAATGAACTGACTGATCTGGTGACGGCTTGGTGGTTGAGAAAGAGTAGATGTCTCGTGGAGTCAGAAGGCAGTGGTTTCTTCCAGTCTGGGGAGATGTGTGTGTGTATCTATTCATGTATGTACTACGTACACTCACACAGACGCACACACATATAAGTGTAATTTTTTTTCAACAGAATGAAGTTGGCCTACTGGAGTTCTTCCAAAGTGTGATAAAAGAAACTAGGGCAGAGCCAAAAAAGGTGACGAACTGGGTCCTGAACACTTTCCTGTACTATTTAAAGCAGCAGAATCTTGCAGTCAGTGAGAGGTGAGTGAGGGCTGGGGATTGCTTTCTTTCTCTATCATGAACTCTGTGTCCAGAGGCGGATGAAATAGGACAGTGTGAATTTTTTACTCTGCCTGTTCTCCCTCAGAGTCCCCTAACAAGACAACAAACATCCCCTTTGTGTTCCACATTCTAAAAATATTCTCCAGCCCATCTGAAAATTCACTCTGTGCTCAAATCTCGCAATGCACTGTCTGTGCTACTGTACTGGGGTACTGTGCTGGGGTAGTATGCTAGGGTACTGTGCTGGGGTAGTATGCTAGGGTACTGTGCTGGGGTACTATGCTGGGGTACTGTGCTGGGGTACTCTGCTAGGGTACTGTGCTAGGGCTTAGTAGCTGAAGGAGAACAAGACGAAGAATTGGCTCACTTGTGGCCAATCCAAACCCCTAAGAAAACAGCAATCTCCTCTGTCTGTTCCTGCTGTGCTAGAGGCATGCACAGACCACTGTAAAGTGCAGAACTGGGGCCTGTGTGGGGCCCAGGGAAGTTCTCAGGAAATGAACCTTGAGAAAGCCAACCCTGAAGAACTTTGGGGTTGCTGAGTTGGAGTGTAGGGTACATACATCTAGAAGTTCCGTGATCAAACAAGCAGCCAGCCAGGTGAACTCAGAAAACCCAAAGGCTCTGGGGTTCTGAGGTAGGCAGGCTGGAAAGGTACGTGAGAGGATGGAAAGATGACCAGGAGCTACCTGAAGGATTTTTAGGCCAAACTGGATCACAGGGCCACTCCAATTCCATGCTGGAGGAATATGGCATATATTAATAGCTTGGACAGTTATAGCAAAGTACCCAAGATGAGTCCCTTAAATAGACATTGATTACCCACAGTTCTGCAAGTGGACAAAAACAAGCAAAATCAGGTTCCAGCTGATTTATTCCCTTGCTGGACTTCAAGTGGCCATCAGCCTGCTGTATCCTTAATGGTGGGGTATTGGGGAAAGGAGGAGAGAAAGTTCTGTGGTTTCTCCTCATAAGGTTGCTGATCCCATCATGGTGCCCACCCTCACGACTTCGGCGGACCCTGGTCACTCCCTGAAGTTTCCCCTCCTAATAGCGACACATCAGATGGTCACAGCGTCAGTGTGTATATTGTGGGGGTGGGCACAATTCAGCCTCTAGCTAAGTAAGATAGTAGTCAGGATGGCCAGTAGGGGGAGCATCTCATGAGACTTCTGATGAGCAGTGCTCCTGACAGGGGCCTGAGGCTTGATGGTGGTGGCCTGGCCGAAATGAGATAGAACAAGGGTACATTCTCTCTCACATGGTCCACTTCTAAATTTCTCACATGTGCAAGGTGAAACAGATGGCAGTCTTTTGAGGGCTGTTAGGAGCTGGAGGAAGAGGCAGAGGGTCTGAGAAGGATGCTTAGAATTGAGCTGCTAGTAGGGCAGAAGCCCACAGTGGGGTGTGCAGCATTCAAGGCATGTGGACCCACAGCTGACAGGATGTGTAAATCACTTTTCTCTCACTTGTTCGTTCTGCATACTTGTTAGGACTCAGCCTTGTACCAACCAGGAAAAAACAGCCCACAGGACAGGCATAAGCACTTCTCTAAAAGAAGCCCGAGAGGTGAAGAAGGCAGCAGACTAGCTAAGACCCAAGCTGGGGACCATAGGGTTAGTCAGACGTTCACAGAGAGAAAGTGTCCTGACCCAGGACCACGGGGTTAGTCAGACATTCACAGAGAGAAAGTGTCCTGACTCAGGACACTCATGGAGATCTTGAGGTGAGACCTGGAGTCACGTGGTGCTTTGGAACAGATTGTGCACATGGCAGCATGTGAAATCAGTGAGGAGCCCTTGGAAAGACAGTGGCCTGAAATGGCTGAGGATGAATCCCATGCCTTTCTCAGAAGCAGGACAAAGAAGGAGATGGGCAAAAATGTCAGGGAGTAGAAAGACAGTCAGGATTCACAGAACTCAAAGAAGGGGTACATGGCCAAAAGAAAGAGTGAGGGGCTGGGGAGATCATTCATGTGGTACAAACATGGGGACGTGAGTTCAGAACTTCAGCACACTTGTAAAGAAGGAGGGGAGATAGCAGGATCTCAGAGCCCCATAGTCTAGCCAAATCAGTGAGCCCTGCATCCCCCTGAGACCTGGTCTTTAAAAAGGTGGAGAGCTTCAGGAAAAAAATGCCTGTTGTTGTTTATTTTTGCTCTTTTGAGGGCCTGCCACCCAGCTCCCAAATAAATCATACATGGAGGCTTATTCTTAATTATAAATGCCCAGCCTTAGCTTGGCTTGTTTCTAGTCAGCTTTCATTAACTTTAAATTATTCCTTCTACCTTTTGCCTCCGGAATTTTTCCTTTTCTTACTTCTGTAAATCTTACTTTCACTCTTACTCCATGGCTGGCTGTGTAGCTGGGTGGCTGGCCCCTGATGTTCTCCTCCTTCTCTGGCTACTCCTACCCAGATTTCTCCTATTAATTCTTCCTGCCTGCCAGCCCTGCCTATCCTTTCCTCCTGCCTCGCCATTGGCCATTCAGGTCTTTATTAGACCATCAGGTGTTTTAGCACAGGCACAGTAACACAGCTTCACAGAGTTAAACAAATGCAACATAAGCAAAAGTAGCACACCTTAAAATAATATTCCCAACAGATACCTCACGTGGACCCCTGGCTGGCACACTCACACCTGCACACATGCGCATATGTACCTATGTCTTAGTCACTGTTTAATGCTGTGAAGAGACATTATGACCAAGGCAACTTATAAAAGAAAGCATTTAATTGAGGCTTGCTTACAGTTTCAGAGAGTAATCCCATGACCATCGCGGTGGGAAACATGGCGGCGGCAGGCAGGCAGGCAGGCATGGCACTAGAGCAGCTGAGAGCCTATGTCTGTTCTGCAAGGCGGAGAGAGTGAGCAGGACTGGGCCTGGCATGGGCTTTTGAAACCTCAAAGCCTACAGCCAGTGCCACACCTCCTTCAACAAGGCTACACCTCCTAATCCTAATCGTTCCTAAAAATTCCACTAACAGGGAACCAAATACTGAAGTGTGAACCTGTGGGGGTCATTGTCATCCCAGCTACCACAACCTAAAAACATATGCAGACACCCAAAAGGAGCAACAGGTTTAAATATGGAGAATGAGCAAGAGAGTTCCATTGCAGGGTCCTGTTAAGGTCCCCATGGACGGGGAGCCCAGGCTGGTGTGTGTGACATTACCTCAGCACATCCATGGCTGTGTCCAGCAGTGGGTGCTCCGGCCTGAACTCCAGCGTCCTTTGCACTTCTGTCTGTCACCCATTTCCCCCAGCTGGAACCTTTCTCTTCAGAAATTCACCAGTTTCACTGGCAGTATTGTGGCCAGTAAGGGAGGATGGGAGCCATCTGGGAGAGTGTGAAGGTGGTACAACCATGCCACAGCCTTGAAGACTGGAAAGGTTTTGGTGAGGGGAGGCCCGAGTGATGTCTGTGGGGATGGAGATTAAGCAGCGTCATCCATGTGTGTATCCAGTGCAGTGGCGTGGAGAGCAGGGAGATTCACTTCAGCCAGGAGATGCCAAGAAGGTTCCAGGAAGAAAGGGGGCTACAGTTTCCAGAAGTAGAAATCTTGTAGCTTTGAAGTTACAGTCACTATGTTGATGGTTGCAGTTTGTGAGCTCCTGAAATTTCATCTTGGGAGAGAACTTTGGTATCTCAGCTTCAGCTCTTCCATTGAGCAGATGGGACAACTGAGACCCTAAGAGATCAGATGACCTCCCTGAGAAGGTACAGCAAGCAAGACCCTCCTCCGTTCAGTGTCTTTATGCTGGTTGGTCACCCTGACTCTCCACTCAGTGTCTTTGTGCTGGTCTGTGAATTGGAAGTTTACTAAGCAGCATTTTTTTTGCCTGTCCATCTCTCTCTCTCTCTCTCTCTCTCTCTCTCTCTCTCTCTCTCTCACACACACACACACACACACACACACACACACACACACACACACACACACACACACATTGATTTTTACACAGTCCAGTTATTTCAACAAGAATGTCTTCAGGTTAGTATAAGGATTTGTGGGCTGATGAGTCCAGAAAGCAAGCAGACCTCTAGAAACTTCCCCCTGATAACACATTTTTGCCTGTCCTTCCTGACACTCTGAGCTCTCACTGGCCCTCGTGTAAGGTGTTTGTAGGATCCTTAGTGGACTCTCTGAACAGCCTTCTCAACAGCTTCTGCCATAACAAGGAAATGAGCCTGTTGAATGAACGTGGACCCCTAGTGTTTCCTCAGAAGGGTTCACAGGCACTAGCATATAGCAAACTCTTCGAGTTATTCCATTCCAAGTAAAAGTATACTGTCATCCCCAAATCACATGAAGAGGAAGCCAGGGACCACACAAGTGAAGGGATTTTTAGCCAGTTGGGTGCCGTAGTCCTTTTTCTGTTGTTAACACATACTAGGGACCATCTAAAGAGAGAGGATTAGTTTGGCTCCTAGTTCTGATCCAAGGTTGAGTGCCTGTATGTTGATGGATGGGCTTGCTGGCAGAATCCTACTGCCACATAGGGCTTCATCACTTGGTGAGAGACAAGGAACATGAGGGAGACCAAGCTGGCTTTTTGGACACCCACTCAAAGTAACCACCTTTTAAAGGTCCCTCCTGGTCCCCTCTTTTAATACCTCATAGGGATAGCGTCTCAGCATAGAGTTTCACTGGGAACAAACCATATTCATACAGTAGCCGCTGACTGTGCCAGCCTAACCACAGAGCTAACCTTAGCTAGTGAACCTCTCTAGCCCCCAGGTCCAGTGTGGCAAAGCCAACTGCAGCCTCACCATGACTGGGCAGTACTTCCCACCTCCATTCTTTTTGTAAGCTTCAGGTATTTCCCATGTGGCTTTCTCCTGAAGTTTGTTGTCCCGTATAGAACACACAGTTTGGGTGAGCTTTTGGCCCCTCTGGAAGCCCGTGAATGAAGCAGATAGAAAGAGGATCCAGAACAGAAGTGACAGCCCTGGAGAAGGGCTCCTCTCGAGTCAGGGTACAGGGTACATGAGGAGGGAAAGCGGGTGCTCAGCAGCTAGTGAGGGTGTGGTTTTTCAGAGAAGAGCTTCTCTAGGGGGTAGGGTGTAATCCCAATACATGTGCTCCAGAGGGCCAATGGTAACAAATGTTGATTTACTCATTCATTCAATCCTTTATTTACTGGCAAAAGGTACTAAGCCAAGCAGGGCAAGTAGCTGCAGGATCAGTTAGCATGTTTCCCTACGAAGGTCTGAGCATGGAAAAGGGACAGGATTAAATTAGCTGTATGACAAGGGAGCTGAGCATCCCAGGAGGATGTGGGGAACATTCTGGGTGCAGGGCAGGTAAGGAGTAGTTAGATGCCATGGGAAAAGGAGAGCATCTGGAAAGCACTGCACCTCTCAGCCCAAGTTCTTAGGAAATAGCTAAGGGCATGTCCTGAGAACGAGAGCCTGGAGAATAGTTAGGAGTGGGGTGCCACGTGGGGCCCCAGAAAATAAGAGAACAAAAGGATCAGTGAACAGCATGTGCCCCCTGGCGGTCCAGGCCTCTGCATCTTCTTCCAGGAGCCTTTTGAGTCTTGCTTTAGCAGAAGAGAAGAGGATATGGGGCTGAGGTAAGTGTAGGACTGAGATGGGCTGCCATTTCCTGGGGGTGGAGCAGAGTGTCAGGGGGTCTGCTCCTGGGATCCAAGCTGGAGCTGGAGCTGTGATCCTCAAAGAGCTATAAGGGACTGAATGAAATTGCAAGACTTGCAGATCCCATTCCACTCTTTCCGAGATACCCTGCTCAGAATCGACGAGAGTCGAGTACAGGAAGCTTAACCTTGAGGTGTCAGATTCTTCTTTCATGGAGACACATTAGCTGTCCAGAATCCAAGATTATCTGACAGCAGCAAATTAGTAGGCTATGCCGCTGCCACCACCGAGTCTGAATTCTGATGGTTTATTTATTTAACTGATGAAGGGTGTCTCTCAGGATCAGTATGACAGCTACTGATCTTTGTCATGGTCTCACAAGTTTATCCCTGGCATAGCTGCAATTTGCAGTCAGCCTCCCATATCTGGGGTTCAACCAACTACAGATTGGAAATATCTTTGAAAAATTACAACAGTAATGAACATGTGCAGACTCTTTTCTTAACAGTATTTCCTAAACAGCACAGTGTAACAACTGTTTATATACCATCCATATCATATTATGTGGGTAATCAAGAAATTAAGGCATAGGGAAGGGAGTGCGTGGGTTCTAAATGATTATATTACCATGAACAAAGGACATGAGCATCCACAGGCTTTAGTATCCGTGGGATAGTGTGTTCTGAATACCAGACCCTTAGGTACCAAAGAGCAACTGTGTAGTGTGTCAATTATCCAAGCAAGTCCCAAGACACAGGAACTATTGGCCTACTATGTATCAGTGTGTTGTGAGAACAAAAAGGTGACTGAGGAATCCCATCTGCTGTTAGATCACTCGAGAAATCTATAGAGAAAATTTATAAGCAAACTAATCAATTAAGGTCATATGATGAATTTCTGTAAGGCAGAGTACTTCCTTCTTATGTGATCTTACGTTCTTTCTCTGTCCCTCTCTGCTTCACATCTTTCATAGCATCATGGTATGAATTGTTGTGTGTGTTCCAGAGTCATAGATTGTGGTCCTAAGAAATGGAGTCTGGGATGTGGAGCGTTGAGGAATAAGATTAGTGCTTTTCTATGGGTCTTAGAGAGCTAGCTTACCCTTTAACTCTTGTGAGGACACAGCAAGAAGGTACCAGGAACAGGAAGCAGGAACTCAATAACTATAGGCTCTGTGGCACTTTGATCTCTGATTTCCAGCCTGGAGCACTGGGAAGAATAATGTTTCTATCTATGAGCCACTCTACCTATGGTAGCCTGTTGCAGCAGATCCAATGGACCATGGCAATCATTGAGAATGGTGACCTCTCTTCATGTTCCAAAAGCCTAGTGCAACCTCAGTGTTTGTTATGGGTTCTGTATATGGTCTACACTATAAGTGGTGATTGTATTTTATGGATTTTAGAACATCCAAGCAACCTACATTTTGAAAACAAACTGATTCTTATTTCTTGCCAGTAAAGATGGGAGGTTAGAAAAGATTATTGTTTACTTTGCAGCCTTCTGCCCCGTATGCTTTAACAGGATAGTTCTTAGACTTCTGAGTAATAGTGTGGTAACACTAGATGGTCTCCAAACCTAACTTCCACTTGGAATTACCCTTTTTCCGTACTTTGGAGTAAACAGTAGTTTAAGGATGATGGGCCTCCCTAGACTAAATGAACAACCCTAGGTAAGGGACTTGAATTAGAATGTGGTGATCGTGAACACTGTTGGTTTGGAGTTCATGGAAACTGGCACTGAGGATAAGCTATAGTTCCCTGCCCGTTACCCAAAAGTTTCTAAAGAAATGACTAGTGAGTGACAGGAGCCAAGACTTGTACAGAAGGTGTTTTCAAGTGCTCCAGAGTCCTTTTATACTGACACACTTAGGTGCTATTTATAAACGGTTCCTATTTTAACTGGTCCCGTGATGACTTCAGTAGTCATTTCATTACCCTAGTTACTGTGGATATTTAGAGGTGGCTAGACGTGTGTTTGTAAAGATGTGCTCTGTAACTGTCTTCTCAGCAGTCCGATGCACACCTACCCCACTCTTCTCGGAGGGTGAGTTAGTAACACCTGCAGTGTTCATTTTCCCCGAACTTTCCGTCAGAGTGTCCTCCAATAAGTCACGTCATATAAGTGGAGAAATTGTGAGTTTCTAGGCCCGTCTGTGTTGAGAAAGCCATTAAGAATCTGCAGATGTACAAGGACATTGTATATAGAAGGCCTATGAGGTAAACATTGCATTTCCCTTATGGAAAAATTCCTTCCAATGAAAAGAAATTTATATTTGCATAAAAACACTCAGGAAAGTGGCTTTATTAGATGTTTTGTGTGAAGTAATTTTTCAGGCTGATCTTTCAGTCAAAAATATTTAATTACTGGATTTTTTGCCCCTTTGTGGTTCATGAATTTTGCAGTTCCTTCCTTTTTTGAACTAAGTACATTGAGCAGTTGCCTTTTGCTATAACTGCCATCAAACAGCTGTTATTGTTGGGTGGTAAAATAAAAAATTTTAAAAAGCACACCAGTACAAACACTTGTTCTCCTAAAATACAAAATAATAGAGCCCAGCTAGCCTGTTATTTTCATCCTTGGGTATGGTTGATTATTTAAACCTACAAGAGCGAACGTTTGGATTCTGGTAGCCAGTGGGCCCTGCTGATGTAGGATGTTGACTTTTTTCTTTTCTGGGGGCCACTAGTCCTGTCACACCTGCTGCGCTCGCCGAGCTCCTCGACCTCCTGGACAGCCAAGCAATTTCTTCATCAGCAGCTCAACAGGTATGTGCACATTCCCAGAAGACTTCCCATCGCTCCACAGTCCCAGTTAATGTTCGTGACTGAAGTATTAAGTGCCCGTGAGTTTGAACACTGGAAGATTTCACTTGGCGAAGGTCGAAAGCCAGCAAAGTGCGGCTCCGGGAGTCAGCAGAGGGATTTGGCTTCTGCTTTTAGCTTCCTGGGAGAACTTGCCATTGTCTGGCTTTTCCTTGAGTGTCCACCCCAAACGCTGCTCCCCAGGCAGCCTCCCCAGTGTCGTGGCCAGGAAGCCACAGCTTGGCCTTGTCTACCTGCCCCTCTCCTGCCCTCACAGGCAGTTCCAAGGCTGCCTCTGTTCTCTCACAGACCGGCCCTTTGAGAGTTGGTCCTTAGTCAGGAGCTGGGGTCAGTCTGCTGCATGCTCGGGAGATGATACTTTCCATGCGCACCTAGGTGTGGAGATACGGGAAAGGAGAATATGGCAAGCGGCCGCCTCCCAACCACCTCCACTAACAAGGCTAGGTGGGTGAGTGATTCCTAGAATTCAGAAAGCTCTGCAGATGAGGACCCAGAACACCTAGGGGCTGCCTCCTCTCAACTTCAGAGACGGCGGGTGCAGCTGTCAGTGCTACAGCCAAAACCTAATGTTATTTTAGTGGTGCCTTTTGCATTTAATATTTATATACTCTGACAGTAGTGGCAGGTTACAAGTGAGGCTTGGGGAAGCGGCTGCTTTTGGTTAATTATGAGACACCACTGGCATACTCCAAGCTCTCTGCTGTGAACCTGGAGACAGGAGCTGGAGAAGGTTCTGTGAGCGGCCTCGTGTGAGGCTGTCAACGACAGGGACCCAGCACTTAGGAGAGGCTTTGCCTTCCGTGCATGTCAGAGAATTACAAATGTTTATGACAGTGCTCGGCAGTGGTGGAAAGAGTAGATGACTCGGGGGCAGAAACACTATGTCTACACATAAGAGCAGGTGAGTCGTAGTGTTTGAAATGAAAGAAGAAAAAATCCTCCCCTTGTCCTTCCTATCCACCATGCCCCCCCCCCACACACACACACACAAACCAAGTGTACTGAGTAAGATTGTTCCAGTGGGGAGAAATAGAAAGGCTGGAAGATGCTGGCAGCTGCCTTCAGCCACAGACAGAGACACGTTTGCATTTTATCAAACGTCCAGCATGTATAAAGGAGCAGGTGAACCCTGGCCTCTGTGAGGCCATGAAATAAAAATATAAACCTGACCTGCAGTATTTAGTGTGTGCTGCTAGGGGAATCTCCCTCATGGCTCAGAGCCTTGGGGACTTTGTCTTGATTTTCTACTCTTTGAGTTTTCTGAGCAGAAGTAATAAATAGTATGTTAATTGACTGTAAAGGATTTAAGTAGCCAGTCATGGTGATATAAGCCTGTAATGCCAGTACTCAGGAGACTAAGGCAGAGTGATCCAGAGTTCAAAGTCAGCCTGAACTACATAGTTCACAGCCAGGCTGGACTACCTAAGAAGACCCTGCTTTCAGCTGACTGACTGACGGATAGACAGACAGACAGAACCCTTCAGTGATACATTAAATATATAGATTCTCAAATGCTACCCTGAATGTCATCGTCATTGCTGTTAGGTGAACATAATTCTCAGACGCTAATCATGTGTATGTACAAGGAATCAGAAAAGGGAGGTAGGACCAGAGGCAGCCAGACATAAACTCAGAGAGATGAAGACTTCAAAAGGAAGAGGCTGTATTGTAATTTAAATTTGTTTTCATTAAATGTATAGTTCGCTGATATTTTTTACTTATGAAGTATTTTCCAATGTGTTAATATAATTTTTTCAAATAATCCCTAATAATTTGTATTGCTGTGGTATAGGTGGTAATGTCTGCTTTCTCATGTTTGTTGGAGATGGTTTTTCTGTGTAGTTCAGGCTGTCAACAGACATGCTCTCCTGTTGTCTAAACTCCCAGGGTGCTGGGAGTTACAGCTGTGTGCCAGCCACATGGCTTCATGTTTTTGTTTTTTAACGTTAGGTCTTTTCTTGTTAGTCTAGCTAAAGACTTGTCAGTTTTATCTCCTCAAAGAACCAGCTCACTTCCTTTGTGTTGTCTTTTCCACTCTCTCTGCTCCAGTCCTGTTATTTCCTTTATTTACTAGTTGGGGTTTGGTTTGTTCTTGTTTTTCTAAATCCTTAAGCTATATCACTGGTTGGGGGTTGGGGGGCTGGGAAGACGACTCTGTGTGCGACCAGAGATCGCTCTGTAGCGATTCGGATCTCTAGCACCCATGGACAGGCATGGTAGCCCACCTCAGTGTTTGGAAGGTGGAGACTGGGTATTCCTGGAGCAAGCTCAATAGTAAACTTGGGTTCTGGGTTCAAGAGATCAGATGGAGAACAATCCAGAAAGACACTCACATCACATACCAAACACAGATGTGCATCCATACGTGTGTGAACACACACACACACACACACACACACACACTACATGTGCACAAAAAAAAAAGCCTTTTTAAATTTTTTCCTTTTTTAGTGCATGCCCTCATTTCCACAGACCTCCCTCTTAATACGGCTTTTGCCTTAGATCGCAGGTCTTGGAATGTTGGTTTTTTGTTTTGTTTTGTTTTGCATTTTCACTATTTGAAGGAAAATTGTCCATTTCCTTTCTGACTTACCCAGTGATACACTACTTGTTCAAAAGTGTACCTTCAGTTTCTACCTACTTGTGTAACTTCTAAAGTTGACTTGTTATTGACTTCTAGTTTCATTACGTTGTGATCAGAAAATATAGAAGATATGATTTCAGCTTTTAAACTTGCTTTCTGGTTTTTGTGTTTGTTTGGGGGTATTAGGGTTGAACTGTACCCTGAGTTACACCACTAGCTCCTAAGTATGGGTGGGGGGTGTTCCGGGCTAGAGACAGAACCCAGGGCCTGTGCCCACTGGATGAGTACTCTACCAACACCCTACAGCCTAGCCTTGAGTTTGTTACGACTTTGTCCATTGTAATGGAAGTTTTATACACTAAGGGAAAGAATGGATTCTGTGGCTATTGAATCAAATGTTACGTTGATTTCTGTTAAGTCCACTCGTCTGTAATATACTTTAACTGTGAATTTGAGGCTGCTCCTGGGTGATCTGTCCACCGATAGGAGTGGAGAATTCAAATCTCCATTGCTACACTGGAACTTGTCTCTCATTTTAGAACTAGTAGTGTTTGTTTTCTGTAACTGGATGTCACAATATTGGGTGCATATTGATTTATAACTCTTGATCATTTTTGATGAAATGAACCCTTAATGATTGTTACGACCTTTATTGTCCCTTCCTATGATTTTTGTTCTAACCCATTTGCTTGAAATACCATTTTCTATCCTTTCGTTTTTTGGTATCTGTATGATCTTCATTGTGAAGTGAGTTTCATGTTGTCAGCATTTGTTGGGTCTTGAGTTTAATTCTTTCAACCAATCTGTATATATTAATTGAAGAATTTAGCTTACTTGTATTTAATATTATTATTGAAAAGTATGAATTTATACTTTCCATTCTGTTTTCTTGCAGATAAATATTCTTTATTTTTCCTCTGTTCATCTTTATGTTTGTTTGCTGTATTGATAATGTTGGATTCTTTTCTATTTCTCTTTTGTATGTACATCTACTCTGCTAATGATCACATAGCATGATGGTAGCAGTCTTTCACTTCTGGACACGTAATTCTATCCTCAGGCGTCTCTCATAGGGTTGGTTGATTTTTGCTTGTCATACGGGGTCTTTATTTGTCCTTCACTTTGAAGGACAACTGTGCTGAGCATAATAATCTTGTTTGGGTTTTTTTGTTTTGTTTTGTTTTGTTTTTTTAAGGACTTGGAGTTATCCATTCTGCTTCATCCTGACCTATAAGGTTTCCAAGAAGAAATCTGCCATAATTCTAACAGTGTTGCTTTTAACTCAGTCCTTTCTTGGCTCTGTCCTTTTGACAGCTTGATTCGAACACTGGTGAAGATGTTTTCTGGTCATGTCTGTATAGGGCTGTGGCCTCCTCTGCCGTCGCTTCACCCCACAGCTTTCCTGTGCTCTGAGCCTTTGCTGCCTCCCTCAGATCTGCATAGCCAGGTTGTTTAGTGGAGTCCCTGAGAGCTTGAATGCTGCTTTTTCCTTTTTCCTTTCCTGTTGGACTGTGATAGTTCACAACACCCGTCTGGAAGCTTGGTTACTCTTTATTTCACTTAATCTGCTCTGCTGCAGACGGTTGGCTGAAGTTTTATTTGACTTAATGAACTCTTCATTTCCAGCATTTCTGTTCGTTTTCCAGATCTCCATCTCTGATGAATTTCTCATTCCTATCGTACATGACCTTCCTAGTTTCATTTAACTGTTCATTTGTATTCTCACTGAGGCTTTTCTTTTAAATCATCCAGGAGCAGTTCAAGCAGGCGTGGTGTAGACAGCACAGTGTGGGGGTGCTCACTGTGTGGCTGCTGCTACATTTGGAAGTTGTTGTCCTTATCAGGTGACGGAGGTTTCCTCAGACCTTGTTCATATTGGATGGTAGTGTAAGGGCATGTAGCATTGGTAGAACCAGCAGTAGTCAGGGCCTGGAACACCTGTCTTCTGAGTAGACAGGAGTCTAGACAGGTACTTGACAGGGAAAGGTGAGGGCTGGAACAGTATGCATGTGTGCACCCCCCCACACACACACACATGCCTTTGCACACACATGCACACCCACTGTAGCACTCACGGTCAGTCCTAACAGCGGTCACAGTTAGACAGGTCCTAGTGGCCAGCAGTCACATTTGGGTATAGCGGCAGCTGCTGAGGTGGTACCCACCCAGACGGAAGATCTTGGGGGTGGGGACTGGCCATGTATACGTAGAGTTAAGGCAATGGCTGGAGCTTTTCTTGCCCCAGCTCTTTCAGTGCTGAAAAGAAAAGAAAATCCCACCCAGCCTGAGCTGGGCAGAACTCCCCTCAGAGGCTCCCTTTACTGTGTGGCCAAGGATGAGGTGACAGCCAGGACTCTTCTCCCCAGAACTCAGCTGAAACACCCATGGGAGCACACAGTTTGGGAAGCTGCTGCTATCAGGCAAGGTTTCTCTCCGGGCCGCCTTAGATCACGCCTGCCCTGTTCCTGAGAGGAGCCAGTACAGGACCCGGCTGACGGGGGTGGCAGACGTGTCTGAGTAACTGCCATCAGACCTGGCACGGGTATGAATCCATAGGCACCCCAGCCACATCCCTGGTCTTGGTGAGACACTCAATTGCCCTGCCCTTGGGGGTGGCACCTTCCTTTCTCCTCTGTGTCATCATACTTGTCCCCTGCTGTTTAGACATTCAGTGGCTTTACGTCACTCTGCTTGGCCAGGGCAGTGGAATGTCTATGGCAGTGGTTCTCAACCTGTGGGTCATGACCCCTTTGGGGGTGAAATGACTGTTTCACAGGGGTCAGCTAACACAGGTATTTACATTACTATTCATAACAGTAGCAAAATTACAGTTATGAAGTAGGAATGAAAATAATTCTATGGTTGGGGTCACCACAACTGTATTAAAGGTCACAGCATTAGGAAGGTTCAGAACCACAAGGACAAGCCGCACAAGGCAGAAACAGGTCTTTCCATAGATGCACATAAACAAATAGCAATGGCCAGTTGTAATAAGTAATGGAAGTAGTCCCTCCTGTCTGCTCATCTGGGAAGAGCACAAAGACATTCCAAGGACAAGTCCATGTGTTAAAGAAACTGACCTCCCAAGACTCTTGTCCTCCTTTCTTAGAGTTTCCTCACAAGACTCAGAATTCCTCTCCTACGACTCCATTCTTGGACTGTGTTCCAACAGCTCCGACTACAGCACCCCAGGGTCTGCTGGGAGAAGATGTGCAATCCTCCACAGCCAGGAACCTGGGCAGATTTTGGGTGACACTTCCAAGAGGCCTAAAGCCTGTGAGCTTGTGAAACTTGCCAGGAGCTAGGATTGCCTGCACCTCCACTAGCCTTTGCCGAGACTCTCCCTTTCACCCTCTCCTCTGCAGGGGAAGATGCCCCGCCCCTGGCATAGAGCCAAGGCAGCAGCAGGTGCCAGCATTTTCTCGCTACGCTGTTATCTCATGGCTCTATCTTACAAGGCCTCTGGTTTCCCCTCCGGTTTCCATCATTCTCCCATGGTCACTCATCGCAAAATGCAGACCCCATGGTCCCTTAGCTCTTCTCTGTGGGGAAGGCAGTGAGTGTTGCATGCCTCTTTAAAATCCTGCTGGTGTTTACTCTGTTCACACGGTTAGATGCCGTCACCACTCTCTCGCGCGCGGAAGCTTTCATTGCGTCAGAAAGGAAACTTGAGTTCTTCCCTGCCTTTACATTCTCCCAGTCCGTCCTCTGCCTCTGGATTTGCCTGTGGTTGACTTCTAATGTAGAAAGACTCATACAACATGTGGTCCCTTCAGTCCGATTCCTTCACAGTATTTTAAAAGTCCTTGCGTGTTGTGACATCATGGGTACTTACTCTTTTACCCTCGTGTAAATGTCTGTGATGCTGTGGAAGTGCACATTTGTTTGAGTTTGGCACATGTGCACTCCATGGCATGCATGTGGAGGGCAGAGGGCATTAACAGGTGTCAGTTCTCGTTTCTTCCTTGTTTGAGACAGGGCTTCTCTTTTTCCGTGTAGGCCAGGCAAGCTGCTGGCAAGCTTCTGGGAATTCTCCTGTAGACACCTCCTGTCTCACTGAGGGACACTGTGTTTACAGATGCACCCACACTGCATTTACAGATGCATGCTACTATACCTGTCCTTATGTAGGTCGTGGGGATTTGAACTTGGGTCCTCACACTTGTACAGCAAGCACTTTACCCATTGAGCCATCTCCTCAGCACTTCATATTCATGGCTAAATAATATTCCATCTTACAAGTATACTGCACTTTATGCATCAGTTGATGGATAGTTGTTTCCAATTTTATGAATGATGCAGCTTAGAAATTCATGTATAACTCCTTTAATTTGCATGTTTTCCAGTTCTTGGGTGTAGATACAGGAATGGCATCTCTGGAATGTGTGATTATCTTGTCTGTTTGTCTAAGTGGCTGCACCATTTCGTATTTGCACTCTACATGCGGTGTAGAAGGTTCTAGGTATTCCACCTTCTTGGCAGGACTTGATATCTTTTTACTTTTGCAAGTTTTTAAAATTAAATATATCTATCTTTTCCCCATCTTCTCTCCTCCCTCCAGCCCCTCCCATCATCCCCATGCCTCTCTCTCAAATTCATGGCCTTCTTTTCTTTAATTATTACTGCTGTTTATATGCACATGAACATGCGTGCATGCCTTTACACACACACACACACACACACACACACACACACACACACACACACACACAAGCCAGGCATGGTGTCACACACCTATAATCCCAGCATTCAGGAGGCAGAGGCAGGTGGATCTCTGAGTTCAAGGTCAGCCTGGTCTACAGAGTGAGTTCCAGGACAGCCAGGGCTACACCAAGAAACCCTGTCTTGAAAAGTGTGTGTGTGTGTGTGTGTGTGTGTGTGTTTGTATGTGTGTGTACACAAATAAATAAGCACCAAACCAACAAAAACTTGCTGAGTCCCTTAAAGTAATTGCTTATGTGTATATGTTTTCAGAGATGGCTTGGTATTGGCTAACCAGTTCGGGGCTCATCCCTGCTGACAACTGATTCCCTCTCAGAAGTCTGTAACTGTCTGTAGCTCCTATCTAGGGGTAGGGACCTGTGAGCTTTCCCCTTCCACAATAGCATGTCTATCAGTGTTGCCATTGTTAGTCTTGTTTACGCAGCCACAGTGTTGGGGTTCCATGGGTGAGGCTCCCTGTCGTTTCTAGGAGATCCAGTTTCACAGCAGACTTTGGGCCCCGAGCCCCAGGCATGGGGTTGTGTTGTAGCTGTGTCAGGAGGGGCTGAAGACCCCAGATCAGCTGTGATTGGATCTTGAGCAGCTGTGGTTTTCCGCCGTGGTCTCTGCTGCCGAGAGAAGCGCCTTTGAGAGCTGAGAGCCCGCTTCTCTGGAGGAGTAAGGGTTTAGAATGCAGTGAGGACTCCGCTGCTTCAGCTAAGTGGCAGCAGTAGGTTCTCCTCTGTGGGTTCTCACTGGATAGCTAATGGCCTGGAACTCACTCTGTAGACCATACTGCCCTCAAACTCCTAGCCATCCTCCTGCCTCTGCCTCCTGAGTGCAGGGATTAAAGGCGTCATCAGCACACATGATTTTTATCAGTCATGTTCCTGAATGTGAAGTAGTATCTCACTGGATAAATGGACTTCTCTAATGACTAATTATGTTAAACATCTTTTTGCATCTTATTTTTGTGTTGTCTCTTAAATAAAAACTGTTGTAATTAATTTTAACATGTTAACAGAAGAGTCCAACAAAGTGTACTTTAGGAACTTGGCTGAACAAAGAGTCTCTGGTCCTGTTGATGATTGGCTTTGCCGCTGAGAGCACCGGAAGAGATTGCATGTATGACTGAAGTTAGATGCATGGCTGCCTGGTGGTAAAGATGTGCACAAAGACTCATCCTGTCCTGAGAGCGCTCTGAATGCCAGAGAGCTTCCTGCTTGTGTTGTCATTTGTTATTAATCCCTCTCTCCCCTCCTGCCTCTTGCTGACATTGTTACCAATTAGTTGTGTCCTTTTCACATGTCACTGCATCCCCTCCCGGGTGGTCCAGTGGGGCTTTTGAGGCTTACAGCCTTAGTCCCTCTGCATTCCGGGGCCAGGGCAGGAAGAGGTGTCCACTGTGAAACAGCCCTAGTTTTCACAAATAGAAACCTGAAGGTTGTGTGCCGTAATGCACAACCTCCTGGCCACTGTGGACAAAAGCACCCTGTGGTCCTCTTTCAGGAGCCAGGTCTGTGGATTGAAGTGGCAGGTGGCAGTCCCATCAGCTCTCCTGCTAAGGACAGGGTCAACTGGGACACATCAGACTCCACAGCTATCAACATCACAGCTGACTCGCATGTAGTCCAAGGAGGCCCAGGCAATGTCCCAACTGCTGGCCAGCCTACAGCTCCGGGGACGATGGCAGCTATGTTTGTAGCTTATGAAAGTGGATGGTCCCTGGTCTCCTGAGCATTATCCAGTTAAGGCTGCTGGCAGGACCAGGCCAGATGGGGTCCGCAGAGATGAAAGCCACGTTTAACACACTCAGTGCCATTTAACCAGCCTCCTCTGTGTGCTCTGGAGTGGGCCTTTGAGAGAAGACACCGGCAGCTTTTCAGATGTGGAAATGTTACCGTGTACCTTGTACTGACACTGTCACGTGACTGAAGTCTCTCTCTCTCTCTCTCTCTCTCTCTCTCTCTCTCTCTCTCTCTCTCTCTCTCTCT
>CABHPP010140134.1:39607-63935 GCA_902168425.1 Peromyscus attwateri
TCCTCCTCCTCCTCCTCCTCCTCCTCCTCCTCCTCCTCCTCCATTTTGCTTTGGCATGTGTGCTGGTTACTGCAGCCCAGTCTTTCCTGGAGGGAGGGCTGCATAGAGGCACCACAGACAGGCAGTGTCCCTGTGTCAGGGCTGCAGGCTGAGGGCGGGAGCCAAACTGAGACGCCCTGCATCCTCCCTTGGGTGTAAGGATGAGGAAACCAACCCAAGCAGCAATGCCTTCCACAGTGTTGGCCTTTTCCCCGAGTTCCATTCCTCTAGGGTCTGTTGTTGTTCTTTAAGTAGGGAAATGAGCAGAGGACTGGCGTTAATTATCTAGTCATATTGGGCTCAGCTCTCCCAACAGGACCCAAGGAAGGGAGGCCGGAGCCTGCGAGCTGCGATTTGTTTTTAGTTCTTTTTTATTTTATACCTTCTCTCTGAGGTCACTTTCCTGCCTCCCTCAGCCCTGCTTGCTAGCAGGCTGCTCTGGACTGCATGCAGCTGCTCCCTCCTGCTGCCTGTGTGGTCTGTCCCTTAGGAAATGTCACCTCCTTAATTAGTTTAGTGGACTCCAGATAGATCCAGCACCAGCCCTCTGTGAGGACAGGTTGCCTGGCTTGAGTCATCAAATGGGGACACTTGTGGCTGGACGGAGTCCCCATCCTCCGCAGAGAGGAGCCGGCCAACCCCAGGAGAGACTTGGCCTGCTGAAGGGAGATGTTCCCAGCCTCAGGGAAGGCTATGGGAGGGACAGTGGCTTCTCCCTGGGTCAGGCCATGTAGCTGGGTGTTAAGTGAATCTACAGTCCCTTCCCCGTGGTGCATGTCACCCCAGAGGCACACAGGGGGGCAGAAGCGCTGAGTCGTCTCCTTCTCTCTCCTTCCCCACCTGCAGGTGTTTGAGGAGCTGTGGAAGGGCGAGGGGAAGACAGCAGCCCAGATTGTGTCAGAACAGCAGCTGGAGCTGATGCAGGATCGAGAGGCCCTGGAACAGCTCTGCCAGGCCACCATAGACGGACACCCCCAAGCGGTGACTATCTCCAAAGGGAGCAAGGTCTTCCTGTGCAGCAGGAATGGGTCGGCTTGACATCTGTCCACAGTTCCTGCTGCCCCCCCCAGACCCTCCCTCTTGAGGGCTGGCCCAGTCCATCCATCCCTACTTTAATGTCGGCACTTGAAAGTCAAAGAGACAAAATCAGATGAAGAACACAGCTTCTTGTCCTGTGAGGAAAGTTCGCTAGTGTTTGCTCTCTATGGAGTTAAAGGGGAAGTGTCAAGGTCCAATCCCAGGTTTTAACTTGGGGGGTCTGTCACTCTCTCCCAGAGTTGTCATTTACATTCTGTGTGACCACCTTCACGTTGTCAGGAGGACCTGCTGCAAGGGGAAGAGACCGGAATGCTTCAGTTCTGTGGCCTGTGACAGGAGGAAGAGACCAGGGGATGCTTCAGTTCTGTGGCCTGTGAGAGGAGGGAAGAGACCAGGGATGCTTCAGTTCTGTGGCCTGTGAGAGGAGGGAAGAGACCGAGAGGAAAATGATCTGTAAATTACAGAGAAATCCTTTGACAGAAACATGGCTGAAAACCAAGTCATTTTGTGTTCTTAGCATAGCACGAGAGAGAAAAACCATGCCAAGTTGCAGGTCTCCCCCCTCCCAACCACCCCAGGTCTAATCATATTGTCTAGAGAGGTTTTTCAGTGGGGAAAAATTGCTAGTATCTTTCAGAATAATGCACACCGCCTATCAGTGCGCAGGGACACTGACGGCTCTGTAAGGAGCCCTTGATAGGGAAAATGAGCCCACCCCATCCCAGCAGTCTCCATCTTCCTGCCCCATCTGCAGTGACTGATAAGGACACACTCGGTTTCAGACTCATCCTGCGGCACTCAAGTACACTAACTGCCAATCAGGACACTTGCAGAGAGAGGCCAGTGTGTGGTTATTTGATGTCGCTCAGTCCCTCCTGCCCTTACCACCCCCTCCCTGCCACAGTGCTCGCTGAGAGAGCTGCCATCCTGAAGGTTTGTTTTCTAAGGAGCAGCTCTTGTTGGCAGGGAGCAGGGGTGCCTGTCCAACGGCACTAGAGAACTTAAGAGGCACCCCTGCCTGATTACACCTGATGCTCATCACAGCTGACTGACTCAGGCTCCTCCCTGTGTCATTGTAGCCCCAGAGGAGAGTGTTCTGGGTCCCGCAGCAATCATTTGTGATCACCATTCCCTTGTTTGTTCTAATCAGAAGCAGAAGAGCCAGGTCCCTTTTGACAGGAGCCTAGAGAGCTCTCGATTTAACCCCCCCTCATCTCCTTCTCACTTTACATCTTCCATGAAGGGAAGAAAGACCTGAATTTAATTTGCAATCAGTGGAAACCTTGCGGATTCTTGGTATGAGTCTCCTAATTCACCTCCTAACTTGTTTTTACAGGTGATGGATGTGAAGAAAAGAAACCCCAAAGCTATAAATAAGCTGATTGGGTTGGTCCGGAAAGCAAGTCTCAGCCGAGCAGACCCGACTCTGATAAAGGAAATATTGGAGAAGAAGCTGTCATTGTGATGTGTGGTGAGCTCCTTCTACGTGAGGGAGGACAGAGTGGCCCTGAGACCAGGAGCCCGTGAACGCTGGTGTTTGTGTGGGTGCAATTTGTATGTCTCAGTCCCTGGCCAAGCTACACCTCTTGGGAGGTAACATTTCATACGTGTGTCCGCTGAGACCCTATGACCTGGGAAGCAGCTGGAGGTGTGCCTCGCTGTCTGGAAATGGTTCTGCCATGATGCCAGCCGTGGTTAAAGACATGGCATGTTCTACTGTGAAGGAACAGAATAAAGCTCATGTCTGAACTGCAGATGCCGGTGAATGCTTCCTCGGAGCCAGGTACTGAAGGCCAACAGACTGGGACGGCAGTATGGATGTAGTATGTTATGGATACAGTATATTAAGACCTACAAGTGAGCTTATGTAGAAGAAAACACAACCCAACTCATGTCACACAAACACACTGTTCGGGCAAGGGTGGGAAGGAAGTGTAGGCACGCGTCATTTGCTGAGTGAGGGCAGGCTCTACTGTGTGGTCAGCTCCCGGTGAATAAAGTGACACAGACGTTCTCAGATAAATTTAATGAATAAAGTAGATACTAAAATAGCACATAAAAATTAACGTCCACTTCAGAGATTTATACCCTTCCCCAACACAATGCTTTAGGCCAAAAAAAGATCAAAAGAGAAGATCTGAAACATTGACTTGTTTTACCTGGAAATAAGATCATAAACTAATAAATCAGAATGTTGACCTTTAACTGTCTTGAAGTACAGCTGACAATGGTGAGGAAGGCCAACTGCCCCCATCCCCATGCTTGTGATGGTAGCCATTCCTCTCCGGAGTCCTGGGCACCCCTTGTTTCTTATGTGCCTGCTACCTCAGACACACCACGCTCCTTCTAATGACTAGTTTTCCAAATGTGTTTTAGAAATATTTGTCAAACTGTCAGTGAAGGGGGTGGGGGAAACCTTGGAGGCCCTCATCTTAGACCAGATTCTCCAGCTTGGTAAGATCATTGCTGGGGGCCATCCTTCCGGGGCAGCTGAGGGATAGGGGAGAGTAGACAACCCACTTCCATCACCAGACAGTGGCTCCTTGCCCAGCCAAAAGCTGAGATAGAGTGGACACCAATGCTGTGGTTTATTTCCGACAAGCCGGAGGAGATGACCTTTAGAACGTTACCTCAGCCAGGGAACCACGGCCCCCATTGTGTTGCCCTGATGAAGACTGGCTGTTGAAGGGCTTTCTGCTGACCTCCCTACAAGAGAGAAGGGGCACCTGTGGCTCCGCAAGCCTGAGCTCCAGTGGCCAGAGGGCTCAGATTCGAATGTCGTAGAGAACGGTAAGGTTCGCTTTTACAAACTCCGTTTTTACCAGAAGTTCTGGCTTGGTCATCAAGCTTCTCGGAAAGCACTGACGAGCTGAAGTCCTGGCCTCACCTTGGTGGGTGGTGCAGCTGGGTAGGAGTGGTTTCCAGAACCGATTTTGTCGACTGAAAAGAGCATATGGAGTGAGCATTCCCAGAGGCGATGCTATCACACAGTCTTTCTGAGGCTCTTCCCATCCAGCTCTGACACAACCACTGTGTCCCCTCGTTGTGTTGAAACCCTAAACCAGGCGGCTAGAGGTCCTACATAGCACAGCTTCCAGGGAAAAGCCAAGGCCAGCTCTGACACATTTGAAAGATGTGTTTCTAGAACACCTTAAAACTCAGGAAGTGTGGCCTGCTGGTGCACAAGCCTCCGTGAAAGGACTTTCCATTCTTGCACAAGCATGAATGTGGTCTGGTTCTGTTTGTACCAGTTAGGGGAACTCTCATTAAAATGTATGAGTTGGCACCAGAGCCGAGGCTACTGCCATCTGTCAGTGGAGTCCACACACCTGCAGCTGGATGTGTGACTCAGAGGCCAGCCCGAGTAGGGGAAAGTGCTGGAAACTGATGATTTCTCAGCCCCGTCCCACCCCAGCCACCCTGCCTGCTCAGGCCCAAACCGTGCACCTGCCGGATCGTGGCTTATCCATGGTCCTCATGGGAAGCTAACCCAGGGAATATAAGTTCCTCTAACCCAAGGAACAAATGACCAGGCAGCTTTCTCCCTCCCTTTGTAAGAGGGGCTGCTAACTACCACAACTTTCAGTTCTGGGTCTTCTCTGTCAAACGCCAGCCTTTTACACCTGCCAGGTTCATGCATGAGGGGAACTTCTGTTCACTTCTCTCAAGGCACAGATAGAAAAACTACCAGTATTCTACCGAGGTCAGTACCATCCCTGCCCCCTCTTAACATAATTGTTGGTAATCTGGAAATAGCCATGAAAGGTTAGAATGTACCTCTTCAAGTGGGTCATGTCAGTATTGTAGCCTATGGCATGGCTCACAATTTATATTGTATCTTTCAATTAGATTGAATTTAGTTGTTCTCATTTCAAGGACTCCAAAGACTAATGAGGGAAAACAGTCCATCTAGAAGGCCATGTAATTAGCCCACTGCCAGAAGCAATGTGGATGCAGCCACTGGGCTGCTTTGGCAGCTTCTAGACAGAATCACCTGGGGACTGCTTTTCCACGACCCATGGGTGGGCAAGTAGAAGGCATTGCATGAAGTCCGCTTCCACTGGCTCCCAGGTCAGGGCTGAGCAGAGTCTTTTAAGATCATCAGCACCAGATCCCGTGTCCAATGTCTGCAGGGACAGAAGAGGCCTGGCTGTTGGTGCTCCTTTTGTAGACTGGCCCACTACATTTCACTGGACATACTGACGACAGGCTGGTGCAGCCTCAGCGCAGTGAGTGTATAACCTGGCCTGAGCACTTCCCTCGCCTGCCTTTTCAGGTTCTGAGGTGACACAGCCCATCTCAACTCCCTGAAAGAACCCAGACTGAACACAGGGACAAAATCCTGTGGTCAGGGTTGTGTGGGCAACAGTGACCTGGGTGAACTCACATCTTCAAAGACAAGAACACAGCTTGCTGTGACCAGTTCTAGCTAAAACCAGCCACATCAGCAGGCAGGCTCTGGGACAAGGAGCCACAGATACCGACCCACCCAGCCTCCCTCTCCCTCTCCCGTGGTCCTGTTCCCCTAAAGAGCTCCACAGAAAATCTTTCGCTAAAGCCCTGTTTATCCAGTTAACGAGCCGCCGAGATAATCTGCCCTCCAAAACAAGTAATGAGTTAATAATGCCTGGATGTAAAGGGGATTTGCTGAGGCAAAATTATCCCAGAAGCCATTCTGAGTCATCCAAGAGCTTTTTGTGAAGCATTAGGTTTTTGATGGTCATTCCAAAAGAAGAAAAAGTCAACTCCATTCTTTAAATGTCTCCTTCCTTGACAGACTTAAGGGTGGAGTACACACTCTTGACAAGTTGTTCTAAGCCAGTATGTCATGGGGAGAGGACGTGGAAAGGGCTAAGATAGCCCCCAAATGGTTGAAAGCTGCTGTGGCCTCAGCTGCCAGGGGAACCGCTGCCTCGGGAAAAGCTAAGGGCAGAAATGACTCGAGGTTTGCAGCAAACTGTACTGTCCTGGGCCAGTGACTTGAAGTGGCATGTGCAATAACAGCTGCCCTGCAATAAAGCATTTCGTGAAGATGGCAAGCCCGACAGCCATCTCTGCAAACACCCAGCTGCTAATTAGCAACCGAACCAGACTGCCCTTCAGTGAGAACTGGAACATAGTCATGTTTAACATCATGCCTGTGACATGCTCCACCATGCTGGCCAGCCTTCCCTGCTGAGAGTAACCTGGGGTACGCCAATCAGGAATGGGTAGCCACATTACAACTCTAGACCTCTAAATGGAGCTGGAAGCAAGCTCACGTGATTACTGCAGGGATGCAAACAACTGGCTGCCCCAACTAGACCAACCCCAAACATTCACAGATACAGTTTCTAGCTTCGATTCACATGACAACACCCCACCTCAAGATGTCTTAGTGGGCTGAAAACCAACAACTACATCTAACCTAAATACAAGCCACTTGGTGAGGACCTGCTACTGAGGACCCGCAGAGCAATGCATGGAGACCGTGTCACACAACAGATATCACTCCACTCTCGGGATGTCACCATGCTTTCCTCAACCATGTTAAACCAAATGGGGGCCATCTTCCAGTGACTGCATCAGAGAAAGGAAGGATTTAATGATCAAACCACCTTTAATTAGTTCTTCCTGAAACTGCACTCCAGAGCTGGGAGACTGGAATTCACCCCAGGAAACTGTATTTTAGACTGAATCTACACTGGATTATCTTTGTTCAGATTTTTTCAAAATCAATTTTAACTATCCCCATGTGCTCATGTATTTTGAACCATAAAATTCACTCAGTCTAGACCTTAAATCAGACCTTGAATTATGGATCCAGGTTAATGTGATGTTCCAGGAACCCTCTTCTCCCTGTACCTGCTGAGGTCCATCGGGCTAGACACAGCGACGCCAGTCCAGGGTCTGTGCCAAATAGTACCAGGGTCTGTGGCAAACAGTGGTGTCTGCTGCTGCTCCTCAAGCATGGCAGCTGGGGACACCCATCACAGGGAGAGAACGCAGTCCCTGGGCCGTATTTTAGACATGTCAAATATCTTTAAAATTTCTCTCCCAAAATGTATTACCAGAGAGAGACAGAGACCGACAGAGACAGAGAGAGAGAGGGTTCAACCTGTGAACTTTAGGACTAAAACAACCTACCTCACGACTCTTACTTTCCCACAGAGCTCCTGTCGTCACCTGTCTGCCTAGAGCAGTGTTCACTCTTTGAAATCATCGGGACTTGCTCGCTGTCTATAGCTCGGATTTGCTCTGGGCATGTCCACACCATTCCTGACTACTTAGCTCAACTGCACGGGCTTTGAGGTGCTCGATGCTCTATTCCCAGATCAGTTTTCTGACTTCCGTTTTGTAAAACTCTGAGCACAGCCCTCTTAGGGAAGTCTGTAAGGATTCAGACACAAATGGAGTTAGAGAAGAACCAAGTGAGTTTGCTATCAACATCCCACCCCAGGGAATCTGATTTCCCAACCCTTTCCCCTTTTAACCTACATCTACATCAGTACCTTGGGGTGGGGTGGGGGAGAACAACACACAGTCACTCTTCCCCAACAAGCACCTTCCACAAAGGGGACTCTGGGGTGTATAATAAATTAATAAATATGTAGAAAGGGTAGAGAGTATAGCCAAGTAGCAGCATGCTTGCTTAGCATATTTTTTTTTAAGGAAGAAAAAAGAAGTAAGGACTTGAGAAGAATCAATATCGATACTGATGGGCATAAAACCACAGAGCTAAAGAACTCCATTTGCAGATACAGCTTCAGCATTCAATGACGTGGCAAACACAGATAACCAGACAAAGTGGGGTTTGAAGGAGTAACAGTTCCTCTAGCTGTTCCTCTCTCACTAACTGAAGCTACTCTCCTTTTCAATGGAGACTTGAAGGCACTCATCAGGAAGGCAAGAGCAGGCCAGTTTCCTGTGCCTTCCCCGTGCTGGCTGCTGCACCATGGCTAGGCAAACTGCTTTTCAGGACAAATGTAAAGTCAGCAATGTTCCATGAACAGGTATCAGGGATCCGTTTGGCCTATGATACACTGCTAGGCTGGCTCCTAACGGCTCACCCAGCCCTGGCCAGATCTCCAGGGCATTTGTCTCATGGTCTGGCTCTCCAGCTTCCTCAATCCAAAGCTGCTTCAAGACCCTACAAAGACCCCTAGGCTCTGCAATGCCCTCCTGTACCAGGGCCTGACTGACATACTGGTGTTCCTGAGGTACAACCAATGGAACTGGTGTCACCCTTGGGGCTCAGCAGAGATGTCCACAAAACAGAGCTGGGCCTAGCATCCCTCCATTGGGGAGGCTCCACCTTCTCACTTCAGAGCTGGGTCTGAACATAAGGGGACTTGAATAATCATAAATACCAGTTGTTTGTAGTCTTGTTTTTTCTGGGTTCTTCCCTGTCTTTGTATGGCTGTGGCTGAAGTATGACCATGCTGCTGGGAGCAGGCTGGCAAGTAGCCAGAGTCACCAGTACATCTCCACTGGCGTATCCTCCACAACTGGATACTAGACGTACACCGTGGCCATGAAGAGGGAGTCACCAGTAGGCACCTAGCTTTACAAGCTCCCTGGGACCCGTATGCATTTCCATCCCAGCTGCCAACATGAGCTGAACAGTGCTCACTTCTCTACAAAGTGCAACCTATTAGCAAAAGAGAATAACAACCAGTGTTTTTACAAGTTGCCGTTAGCATAATTTTATCTTTTGTACCCATTCCAAACTCTGCCCGCCCCCACAAAAAACATCCTCTATGGCTTCACAAGTTAACGTTTCTTTTCATAAAACACTTCAACAATAAGGGTTGGGTTTTTTTTGCATAAGTATACGATACCATACTTTGTTCACCTGATCAAATGCCTAAGATCCAAAGTTTGCATAGGTATGCTTCATTTTGTGCAAATCTTCCTAAATTAAGGCAGTCCTGGGTTTGGGTTGTGTTCCGGTGACTAGAGCAAGCTCTCAAGCAGCAGCGGGAAGAACTCCCCACATTCCAAATTCTTTCTGTGTGAATTTCCGGGCAGACAGCCGGGGATGGGGAGTTCTCCCACCACATAAGGCAATACGTGTGGAGAGATTGCAGGTCCTAGAAGTAAAATTCATAGCGGCAGATGATGTGTACCTGTGCGGTAGGCGGAGCTCCACATTGTTCTTGCAGTTTACAGAGGGCAGAGGGTAACAGGCATGTGCAGGCAGCTGTGGAGGAGCTTCCTTGAGGCTGCTGAAAAGCTGACCCTCCCCCCCAACGGGTGTGCAGAGGTCCTAGAACCTCAGTGTGTGCTTGGTGCTGTCTGAGCTACAAGCTGAATGATCCACTCCAAGGGATGGAAGAGCAACTACAGATCATGTGAAGAGGAAAAACTGGGCAGAAAGACCCGCCAAGGGGACCGCCAGCCCAGAGACTTACATTCTGTATAACAAGGGGAGACCCGGCTGCAGAGAGGAGATGCATACCAAAACCCTCCCTACAAATCAAGTATTGTCAGGAAGTGTCAAAGTAGACAGTTTTTGATAAGCAGCTTTGCATTTAACATTCAGTCAAGACACTATAACCTCATAAAACCGAATCTCTATTAAAATAGTAGTATAAAAAGCTAACAGCAGGAGTCCTCGAAGTCCCCCAGGATCTTGTAACACAGAATTGAGTGTTCTTGAGCCAAGGCTGCCAGCTCCTTCAGGAACTCTGGGAAGAGAGCGGCAGCCAGCATGGTGTTCTTCACTGGCAGAGGCAGGTTTGGGGGTGCCCCAGGCACCTTGGCTCTGTGGCTCAGGAAGGGCTGAAGCACTCGTGGAGGGCCATCCACAAGGGTCTTGTCACCTTCTGTCCTGGAGACCTCTTGAATGGGATCTGAAAGCAGAAAAACGGTAGTCCTGGAACTCTTAAGTACAAATGTGTGGGAGAGGGGCAAGTGGTTTAGCAGAGGGAATAGTCCCGGGTGCAGTTCCTCAGCTGACTAGATCCTGAAGACAGCCCTCAAGTGCTCCATGACCAGCTTGTCCAGCAGATAACAGCTAGCGCTCAGCTTCTAATACAGGACTGTTGGCCTAAAATTCTACACAGGGAACCTCATGCATAGCTGTGGCAAGACTACAGGTTTGACAAACTCCCAGCCAGACACTGTGCTGGCACCCTGAAGTCCTGGCTATTGTGAGGCCAAAGAAGGACCATGTGATCAGCATGGGCAACAAAGCAAAACTATTTGATTGGATGGATGGATGGATGGATGGATGGATGGATGGATGGATGGATAGGTAGGTAAGTAGGTGGGTGGGTAGATAGGTAGGTAGGTTGATAGATAGATAGATAGATAGATAGATAGATAGATAGATAGATAGAAAGAAATATAGACAGATTAGATAGATGGATGGATGGATGGATGGATGGACGGACGGACGGACGGACGGACGGACAGACTTCCAAGAGTACCTGTTACCACTAGTGTCAGCTGAGTGGAGACTGGGCTCATGGGAAATTTACCAAGGACACCTGTGGCCGCTCTGCTCTCCTAACACCCCAGTGTGTGTGTGTGTGTGTGTGTGTGTGTGTGTGTGTATGGAGGGGGGGGAGTCCTGGTCACCAGGTACAGCTCTTTAAGCTCTTGTATTCTGCAGCTGTTGCTATGACCTCCAGGGCTTCCCAGAAACCCCAGCTCCTCCTGGCTGGGTCCTGCAGCTTCAAAACACAAGGGTGAGAGATTCCTCCAGATCACCAGAAATAATGGCGAAGACCAGACTAAGAATCTCATGCAGCCATCAGGATCCAGTGGTAACAAAGGCTGGGAAGCCAGCGTTTATAGAGCATTGCTAGAGGCATCCCCTTTCAGTAACATAAGTCTGAGGTGACAGAGCCCAAGTTCTAACATATCTAACTGATGTGCATTTTAGACTATATCAGCCCTACTAATTAAAATGGTCCAATATCCCTGACTCTTTAATTCCTGGGCTCTCCAACCTTAATATATTTGTAGGAATTATTTATGCCACCTTCTGCCCCCTACCCAAATGATCTCATTACTCCTTCTAAATCTCTATATTCCAGCTCTTCATTATTTTGGCTGCTTCTTAGAATTCAGCCCCATTTTTCAACACTTTTCAGAGTGTTGCTTAACGACAGCACTAAAAATGCTTGACATTTATAGTACTTTCCACATCTCACTACTATAGTCTTCAGTGTTAAAAAAAATCCTCCGCTTTGCTGCTTTAAATATCCTTTTGGATTAAAGCTTATCACAGTTCATGTCACAGAGAACTAGAGAAGTTGAGAAGATGTCCCCCACTACCCCTACCAGAAATCCTTCCTCACATGCCCTGACCGGAGATGAACAAGAGTGGGACAATGTTGAGGTCCACAGGGCAGCCTTGGCAACCCCTTCCACGCTGCTCCTCAGGCACAATAGCTCTCCCTCGGGCCACCAAAGCTTACTGATGAAGCTGGCCTGGATCCCACTGGGGATCAGGACACTTGCAGGCTTCCTGCTCAGACCACAGTCTATGTTGTGTCGCTGCTCACTATCTGGAACTCCATCTCCACATTTCTGTTCACCTACATCCTCCTAAGCTTCAGAGGCGCTAAGAGCAGCAGATTCTGTCGCCTCCTGGCTGGGTTACTCCAGGCAAGTGGCTCCACCTCTCTGTACTTCCGCTTCCACTGATCTGTCAAAAGCTCCTGGGATGACTGTAAGGATCCAGTGAGTCACTGGGTGTCAAGTACACAGGGGTCACTAGACTGCATACGGAGTTCTTCAGCTGCCGCTAACTTCCCACAGCCTGTGCGGTTCCTGCTCCACAGTCCCTCAAGCCCCTCCCTGCCCTGGTTCCTGCCCCATGTACTAGAGGCTTGCACAGTTTTTCAGCCACACACTGCTCGTTTACCTGTGCTGTACTTAGTGTCTCCGAGGGTCAAACCCACCTGAGAATGTGTCTCACAGCCTCTGGCCGGTCTGTTCCTAAGGACCAAAAATGCTTGGCACAAAGTGTGGCCCACATTTCTTCCCACTCCTGCTCCTCTCCAGAGTGCCTCGCATTCCTCATTTCCAGCTTTCTCTTTCAAACTCGCCCCTCCTCTAAACCAGGCTTTTTGCGGGTGTGTATCTAGCATGACTTGTGAATTAGAAGTGTCACTGCTAAGGTTTATGTGCCCAGCTTGAATCCAAGAATCTTTGCTCATGAGGCAGAAGAGCAGCAAAGGAGTCTAGAAACTTGCAGGGACATCCTTTGGGCGGTTCCCACAGTTGCTGGGGTGGACCTGAGCTGGCTTGCCACCAGGGAATGGCCTTTCAGTGTGTCACAGTAAGCAGACTTGAGTGATCACCTGGCCTGGCTCACCAGGTCAGTTTCCTTCTCTATAAAATGGGCCGACATCTACAATCAGAGGGCCACCCTTCTAGAATCAGAGCTCAGTTAGAGGCTCTGAATGTAAGTCAGAGCCCAGCACTATTGTTGCATAGTTTTAAAGTATTTATGTGGGCTGGCTTTCCCTTCTTTTCCTTCCTTCCTTCCTTCCTTCCTTCCTTCCTTCCTTCCTTCCTTCCTTCCTTCCTTCCTTCCTTCCCTCCCTCCCTCCCCTCCTTTCTTCCTTTTTTTTAAGCTGAAAAGGTACCTAACCCTCAGTAGCCAATGATCTGGCCTGTGTAGCCAGCACAGGCAGCCCTCTGCTTCCCTGTTGTGAGAGCAGTGGTGGTCTTCACTGCTGCTGCTGGAAGCATCCGTGAGGAGGCTGGCCTTTCTGAGGGGACACCACAGAGTGAAGGCTGTGCAGAAGCTGAATATAAAAAGGGCCCGATGAGCATGCCCACACCCAAAGGGAGCAGCAGGAGAAGGAAGTGTCAGTCAACATCAGGACCAGGGCCGGGTTCTGAAATGGTGCCCGGGGTCTGAACTGGAGACCCAGATATGTGGCCCTGCACCTGATTCTCACCATGAACTGCTCCAGCCCCGTGAGAACAGGGTCCATTTACGGCAATCCTATCACAAGGACATCAGGAGCCAGCTCTCTGTTCTTGGTGACAGAAAGCTATCTCACTGTGATTTGGATTTCTGATTACAGTGGAGAGTGTCACTCGGCTAACTTAAAAGCAGTTAGAAAGTTAGTCTGAGTAACTCTACGCTGACTGTTTTTATGCCAACTTGACACAAGATAGAGTCACTTTGGAAGAGGGGACCCCAACTGAGAAAATGCCCCCACCCTATTTGCCTGTGGTACATTTTCTTGATTATGATAAATGGGGGAGGGCCCAGTTCACTGTGACAGTGCCATCCCTGGGCTGGTGGTCCTGGCTGTTATAAGAAAGCAAACAGAGAAAGCCATGAGGAACAAGGCAGCGAGCAGCACCCCTGCATGGCTTCTGCATCGTTTCCCACCTCCAGGTTCCTGCCCTGACTTCCTGTGATGGCGGGCTGGGATCTGGAAGTGTAATTGAAACAAACCCTTTCCTCCCCCCATTGCTTTTGGTCATGGTGCTTCATCACAGCAACAGAAAGTAACTAAGACAAACCAATTAAAGGGAAAGCTTTCTTTCTCAAGAGAAGCTTCCTACAAATCAAGTCCCCTGAGTGTCGGGGTCCTAAAAGCATTGATACCAGCCAACTAATGTGAGGACTTCTGTGGTAAGAAGTTCTTGGGCACATATCCCCTAACCACAGCTGCCAAACAAGGTGATCCAGGGCCAAGCCAGGGTTCAAGTGACGCCCACCCTGCCCACTCCACATATGCTGGCTACAGTTCACTGTAGTGTCGCCTAAGGATGCACACATTTGTGCGTGTGTGTGTGTGTGTGTGTGTGTGTGTGTGTGTGCATGCACGCACCCCCTTGCCTCTGTGAACGAGGCTGGATACTCTCAGATAGTTGAGCCTCAGCCCTCTGGCTGACTACCCTGAGCAGGCCGTACTAGTTTCGTATGTGAAGATGAAGCCAATGTAACCTTCCCTGTCCACTTCACAGTGCTGTTCAGCAACAGAAGTTGACTGTCTAGGAAAGCACCTTGCAAACTATAAAATACAAATGAAGCAAGGAGACTGAGCCACTTCTGTCTAGTGGACGGTGTGTGGCTACCATTCTTGACAACTCTTCCCACTTAGAGCACCCAGAGGCTTGCTTCAGCCGACCCCAAGCAGCAGACTTGACCTTGAGTGAGCTCTCAGCCTGAGCCTCAGGTGCTTGCTACATTCCCGCTCTCACTCCCGGAGCTCCACAGCCAGGTGTGTTGCTAGCCTGAACTAACCTGCTAAGTGGTGAGAAACATCCTACCACCCCACTCGATAGGCAAAGATGGGTGGGCCATCCTATACATCCTGCTGACAGCCTACGTGAGTGGGTCCAGGTGCACACACACCCCAAGCCCACCTGTACATGCACTCGTACACAATCGGAGACAGCCATGATTGAAGCCACTGAGCTCTGGCAGTGACCTATCAAACACAAAGGCAAATGAGGCGCCTTCTCTCACAGGGTGAACAGCAGCACAAGCTCCCTCAGGAGCAGCAGAGCTCACAGATCAGCGGCCCATGTGGCTGAGAGGCCTCAGGGCCTCAATTCCACCTTCCCACCCAGTGCAGCTCTCCTTCCCTCCCTCAACCGCCTTGCCTTCACTTTTCAAAGTCTCACAAGTTAAACCCTGACCCATCATTTTACCAGTGGTACCTCGGCAACTTCCTTTTGAAATCTGCTACAGTACCCCAGGAGCTCACCACAACCAGAGTTCTTGCTGTGGCCAGAAAGTACCTTAGAGATGAACAAATCCTTCCTTTAAAAGTCAAGGGAAGGGCAGAGAATGTTGCTGAGTGGCACAGCGTGTGCTTAACCTGCTGGGGGCCCCACCTCCAGACATAGCTAGAGACATTGAGACCCAGTGAAGCAGAGTGACCAGGATCAGAGAACAAACACACAGACACGACCCAGTGGCTCCACACAGTCCCAGGTTCTTTTCAGCTTCTTTTAATGGTGTGAGTTTCTCCCAGAGTTATGTTTCTGCCTCTCATTCCCAGCCTTGTTCCTGGCCACTTGCCTTAGCCCTTAGGCCCAAGTCACCTCATTGCTTACCTGCCCCATGGAAGCCTTGTTCCACACCTGGACAACTGTGGTAAAGCCAGAGCAATATTGGACATTGGCTTGTTTGTGCTCACCAGGGTCCATGTCACAGCTCATAAGACAATGGACATCAGATTTGTCTAACCAGAACCAAAACAAGGTCAAGCAGCAGTGCTCACCAGGCCTAGGGGCCAGCAGGGCTATTCTGTCAGGAATCAGGCTGAGGGCAATCCTCACTTCCCATCCTAACTAACAGCGTCCACCTCCTAGAGTCCTAAAGCGTGTGTGTGTGTGTGTGTGTGTGTGTGTGTGTGTGTGTGTGTGTGCAAGATGCTCTGAAAATATAATAAAGAGAACAGATGGCATCTGCAGGGCAGAGATGGCCGAAAGATGGTTCCAGGAGTCCACATAATGCCTCTCTGTGGTCCACAGGTGCTGTGATTTATTGGAGTTTAACACCATCTCACACATCAGCTCCTTCCCTGAACCACCTCAGCAAGGAAAATGAATGGCCAGCCAGAGCCTCTGTGGAGGCCAGGAAGCCCTTCCTTCAGATCTGAGAAGAGGCTGTTCTAAGATGGACACAAATAAAAATATTCTTTGATACTCGTAGGGTCCAGATGCCAAGCAATGCCTGCAAACACAACCCAGAATGTGGGGGAGTGGGACCAGGCTAGGACAGACACAGTGGGGAAAGCTTCCTGACCTTTGGTGAGTGCCACAGGAGTCACATCAGACATGTCCACCCGGAAGAGCAGGTACTGCTGGGCTTGGATGAGGAGCCCTGGGAAGTCCCTCTCCATGGAAGCGAACTGCTCAATCTTGTTTTTCACAGACGCGAGGACCTGTCAAAAACCACATGAATGATGCTATTGCTCTACAGCAAAAGTCTACTGTTACCAATATATCTTTTGGGTCCAGCCCTCATTACAGGGACTGTTATGGTATCAGATGCCTGCTCATTTTTAACTGACTGTGTGGTCCTGGTAAGGTACCCTCAAAACATCAAAATTTGCAGTTTGTCTAGAATAATCAACACAACCAGCTTAATAGGACAGGGAAGGAAAGCAAATTAATGGGATGTGGGATTTTGAAAACTAACAAAACCATGAGAGGAAGGGAAAGAGAAAAGGAACAGGCGTGGCTGTAATATACCTGGTAGAGAGAGCGGACGCTGGGCTGGAAGACCATGTTGGTGTTGAGGAGGAAGGAGCGCAGGAGTGGCTGGGGGTAGCTGGCCAGCTGGGTGATGATGCCAATGAGAAGCAAGTTGACATGCAGAGAGTTCTCCAGCATGTTCTCCAGCTTTGACAGGACCACACTGATGAATGGACCTACAGGGAGGACACACAGTGTCAGGAATGGCTGGGCATGTGGGACCTTCTTACAGCTGCAGAGTCACTGGGGCCACGGTCACAAACTACCCTGGGCCCAGGGTGTGAACACGCATGACACATATCTGCTTCTCCATGTGAATGAGAGCTAACACCCTGACTCTTCAACCACCTTCAATACTTTGAAAGCTAGAAAGAACTTTGAAAAGCTCAGACAATAAATACTTTTTAAAGATTAAAGTTGCTTCTCTACACTGGTTCTTCATTCCTTGATTCTGTCAGTGTTCAAAATCTGCAATTCATTATCTCTTGGTGCTGTGGACTACATGCAGATGTAAGAGGCCACCGAAAGTGTCATAGCAACAAGTCTTCGTGGAGAGTACCACACATGTTTGAACAATGTTTAACATGTGACCAGGGACTGTCTATCCTATCCACACACCTGAGAGAGGCCCTGCCTCAGTAAGTGTCACAATGCGGAGGAGTGGGAAAGGGGAGACAAGGTGAATGCAGAGGCCGTGGATGGAGGCCTGACGATGCCTCGCAGTATCTGCATTTTCTATTTCAGACCAGAGAGAAAGAAAGGATCAGTCTCAGGAAATGTGGTCCAGTGTGACACAGGGGTCTCAAAATGCAAAGCCGTATGATTACAAAAGCAGTTCATAAAAAATATATATATTAGCAAAAGGAAGCTGTTTCTGCTTCACATTGGTAACAAGTTAATATGGTTTATGTGTTGATTTACTGAGGGCAAAGAAAACAAAAAAGAATAATAAATCTGGAATTAATAAAATTACTTGGAGATGTGTTAAATTTTTACCATAAAAGTGTTCCATTAAGCAAGATTGACGAGAATTCTCTGTTTCCCCCAGTGGAGCTGTTGATGATGCCACTAAGCCCAGGCATATTTACAAGACACGCACATAACCCTTGATAGATAAACATGCCTTATGAAGACTTCACCACCATTAGCGAGTGTGACACAAACACACTTCATCTCCAGATGCTTCATGCGGAAGTCTGCCAGCAGCGAAGGGCAAAATCCCTTATAAGGACTCAAGCTCTCTGGGAAATGAGAGCACACAACTATGCTGAGTGCTGACATGGGTGGCGATGCAGTGATCCTGCGTCAGGATCTCTAAGAGGCCCTGGGAGGTACAATCCCTTCACAGGCCACACCATCCCTGGGAAGGGTTAGCAGAACTCTTCATCCACTCTCTATGCTGACTGGGTGATGAACCCTAAGGGGATTGATGAGCCTTGGAGAACAAATGTGGAAGTCTACCAAACGTACCCAAAAACCCCACAGACTGGTATGTCGGTTTGAAAGCAACTAATGATTGTCCCTTTAAGAACTCCAGAAATGTCCCTGGGGTTCTTAAGTCACTGCAGCACAATTCTCTTTCTGAATTGCCTTCCTTACCCTCTTCTACTCTGGACTTATTTTCCCCGTGTCTCGTCTGTCACACCCTCACTCCACCCCCAGTGCTGACATCTCTGCTTCCTTATCTGTTTCCTTCCATATCAAAAAAAAAATCTGTTTAGTAAAGACATAATCAAGTAGGTTGAACCTTCAACAAAACATGTTCCTAATGTACGTTCCCTGAGCCCAGAGGATTCTTGTCTGCATCTAGCCACCCTACCTACAGACATGAATACTGCTGGCCATCAGTGACTAGAGTAGACATGTATAGCCCATCACTACTACAAGGAGGATTGAAATAGCTCAACTCCCAGGCAAGGTGGAGAATAAGGTTATAAGTGACAGTGCATTAAGTCAAGGACAGGAGGCTGCCACTGCAATCCACCAATGATGCTAACTATACATTCGTAGGCATGGGCAATAACAATATATACATTAAACTCTGAATCCTGACTTTATTCTTAGCTGGTTTCTAGCACATCAAAGAAAGCTGCTTAGCAAAAAGCAGTTGCCAGGGGAACCATAAGCATCTGAAAATCGGAAGACTGCACTACTCTCAGAAAGTCACGGGAAGCGCTGGAAGTGGAGGGTGAATATTTTCTGCTCTATTCCTGGGAGGACAATAAGCCCCTCACCTGCTGGTTTAGATTGTGAATGTCCCCCAAAGGCCCATGTATCTACTGAAGGCTGGTCCCCTTCACGGCGCTATAAGAAGGTGGTGGAACATTAGAAAGTGGAGCCTAGTAGAAGGCAATTGGGTCACTAGGGGAATACCTTGAGGAGGCTAATGGGATCCTGATATTCCTTGTTCTTTTTTGCTCCCAAGATACCATGAGATGGGAGGCTCCTGGGCACATTCTATACATCATAGGACCAAAGGCAATGGGGCTGAGTGAATGGACTGAGTCCTCTGAAACAGTGATCCAAAATAGAGGCGATGACCTCAGACATCTTATCACAGCCCCACAAAGCTGAGGAACAGAACACCCACAGAATAGCTAAATCTTCAGAAAACCCTCACTGCCCCCCACACCAGCATTCATTTCTTGCCTTTCAAATGCTCAGTCCCTGGTCTATATTGAGTCTGTTCCCTGCATTTTTCAGTTCTGAAACAAAGTTGTCATTAATTCTGACTCAGCTCTGTTCACAAATCCAACCTTGGAAACATCTAAATGTTCACCTTCACTTCCACCTGTGCATCTTTGCCTTAGACACAGTCCTTTCACATCCTGTCTGGACTCTAGCAACAATCTTTCTATTTTAACGGAGATTAAAATGACATACATACATAAATAAACACATGCATCTTTATACAGTATAAAGGTGTAAAGTGAAAAACAGACCACCTCCTAGAAGAAACCCTTATTACAGATTCTAGTATATTATAGAAACATTGTATGTATATGATAAAGTAATATCTGAATTATTGTTAAAAACACTTATTAAGTACATCTTAGACAGAAATCAGAGTTCTAAGTACTTTTCCTGTACTGATTCACTTGATAAAATCATCCTAGGAAGTATGTTAATTATTTATCCCATTTAAAGATAAGGCAGAATGCTAAATACACACAACTGGGAAATAATGGAGTCAGAATTTCAATTTGGACCATCTGTTTGCAGGGCTGTTAACCAGCATATTACCTCGATTCCTAGGGGTGTGTGTGTGTGTGTGTGTGTGTGTGTGTGTGTGTGTGTGTGTGTACACATTGATTGATGGATGGATGGATGATGGATGGATGGATGGATGATGGATGGATGGATGGATGGATGGATATGTGTGGATGGATGTGTGGTTGGATGGATGGATGGATGGATGGATGGATGGATGGATGGATGGATGGATGGATAGGTGAATGTGTGGCACAGAAGTATGAATATGGCACAGAAGTTGTGGAAATGGCTCTAGAAACAATTCCCAGGTCAAGCAAGGGCACAGCCTAAATTCTGATGCAATAACAGGTCTCCCACTTCTTCTTCCTGCTACCACCTCTCCCCACCCCCACCCTCTCCACAGCACTGTTGAGGCCATCATGCCACACTCCAACTTTAATGCTTGGCCAGGAGTACAAGGTCCCCCTTCTTCATCTTGGCCCAGACTCTCTACAAGCAGACATCAACTACTCCTGGGCTTCCTCTCCCACCTTTGCACTACGAGACCATACTCTTCATTTCCATTTGGACTGACAGCTTAAAGTCAGCCATTTCCTTCTGGGGGAAGGAGGGAGGCTCCTAAGACTTAGAAGCTAACTAAAGTTATGAGGCTCAGAAAACTCATGAACCTGCAAGACTCATGAGGCCTCTCCTCAATGTTCCACGAGCAGTTAGACACTGCTGGGGGCGGGGGAGACTCTGGTGTAGCTGCCTGCAAGGTGTGCAGGGACCTCTGGGGATGCAGCTTGTGAGTCACCGCCCACGCTGGGAAGGGCTTCTCAAGGATGCAGCTTCCTTTGAGTCACCTGTGCTCTTGTATGTACCCCTTCATACACGCTCATGTAAGGAGCCCCAACAAACTCCGTTGTTCAACACTCTAACTTGGATAGACTGGTTTCTTGTCTGCTCTTGGTGCCCTGTCTAGGGTAAAGAGACATTTAATCATGCGTCCCCAGGAAAAGTCTCACAACACTGCCTCCCTCTTCTACTCACCACCAGAGCCCTTGTTGTGTGGCACTCACCCTCCCTCCGCTGGGCTCTCTTCCCACCGGGAACACATCCCATTTCCAACCATTTTGCACTGAAAACAAAATTCTTTGTTGGTGTCTCTGTGAATGATTGTATATTCTTTTAATTTTGTGTCTTTAGGTCCTATGCATAGAACTTGCTGAACATCATAGGATCAATCAAAATTGTCATATTCATAAATAAATGAAATTTTAAAAGTGGAATACTATGATTTTTCTACGAAGCAAATTCACCTCAACAGAATTAATTTCTGCTGCTGATCCCTGGTGATTGTGTGGAGAAAGGGAAGGTGAGCTACCACCCCAGCCCATACTTGGAAGTTTGGAAACAACAGAACTCACACGTGGAAAGATGTTTCCTGACAGCGTGTACAAGTTCCAAAAAGAGGAAGGGGAAAGGCAAGATCTTCGGTATAGTGAGCTGTGGGATGACAGTTCCAAAGGGAACAGCAGCAAGGACCCTGCTACAGTGAGCCATGTGCACCAAGGAACCTACACTTTACCAGCTCACGGATGAAGACACACGCATCACGGACGTTAGTGATATGCTGTTGCTTTCTATGCTTTCTCCTAAGCTGTACTTCTTCCCCCAATTTACATACTTCCCAGGGCCGGAACTACTTTGTCAGGAAGCTGGCACCCTAAAATGGCAGCCTTCTTTAGCCAGGACTTAGACCTGATGTCCCACAAGAAGGTTGCAGGACATGGTTGGGACTTCTTCCTGTTGGGTGTTGTCAAGAGGACAGGCACCTGACGTGGGCCCCTTTCCCTCACTTGGCTCCCCAACTCAGTCCCTTCCCCAACAACTGGAAACCTAAGATGATCTAATCCTTTTAACTTATGATTGACTAACTGGCTCAATTTTAATTAAAACTTGTTCACACTGAAATGCTATCTCAGCTAGAAGCTCAAGCCTGATAATTGTGGAATTAAAAGCTTTCTCTCTGTTTAAATACATCTTCAGGCATCAGTAAATAAATGAATAAATATTGGGGGAGAAGGGTGGGGAGCCCCCTTGAAATCATAGCAGATCTCTGTGACTGGGCTAGAAGGCAATCTTTTTTTTTTTTTTTTTTCATCTGCTATGGGGATCCTGGAAGGTGGGGACAATGTCCTTCCTCATCAAGCTGCTCCCCAGGAAGAACAATTCTCAACTGATTCTGAGAGGGTCACTAGTAAGAACAATAGCAGTGCCCTTTCTACCTCAGTCTGTCCTCACAGGGGCTGTGGGGGCATGAGGATACCAAAGCCCCACGCCTGGTAAGTGTTAAGAGCCAGGATACACCCAGAGGGTGACTCCAAGGCCATTGTCTGTCCCTCTGTGTCACGAGCTTCTTCCAGTACTTCGGTTTGCTATCAGACGTCATCCAGCCTTCCCTGGGCACACTGAGCGCTTATGTGTGGGAATTCCCTCTGTGTGTGTGGATTCAGACTTTCCTGCTTAACAGTTCCTGATGGTTTCTATCATACTTCCTTGGCTGATGAGCTCATTTTAGACTGTCTTAGCCCTCTGTGCCTTACACAGATTCTCCCTGTTGCTGGCAGTGTTCTCACCGGAACACATACATTTGGGAAAGCGGTTAGTGTATGTGGATCTAGTCTTATTTTGAGGTGTTAAGTCTTTCCTTTAGGGCCAAAGCCCAACTAATGGCAGTGGCCTTCTTTTCACCCAACCTGTCATCCTGCCAGTGTTTCAAGCATGATGTCACTTCTTGGCCACTGGGGACAGAGCACAGAACAAACGTCACCATCATGGAGCACACCCTCTAACAGCAAAATATATTTGTTTTAACAACACACGAGTAAGTGCTAAGGAGAAAAATAGATTAGATTCAAGGAAAAGCAGCTTTAAAAAAACGACTCGATTCTTGTGTGGTCCAATCAGACCTATTACTTTATCAGGAACATCGGGAGAAGATAAGACAGAAGACAACGTAAAGCTTGACTTGCCAACCAAACACATCCATCACAGTAGGAATGCAAAACAAGACTGTCCCTTCACTCCCTGCAAAGATATTTCACTCCTGCCGGGCGGTGGTGGTGCACACCTTTAATCCCAGCACACAGGAGGCAGAGCCAGGTGGATCTCAGTGAGTTTGAGGCCACCCTGGGCTACAGAGTGAGTTCCAGGAAAGACGCAAAGCTACACAGAGAAACCCTGTCTCGGAAAACTCAAATTAATTAATTAATTAAATTTTAAAAAAGGTATTTCACTCCTGTCAGGTAAACGGACACGCCTTACCCTCACCGTTCTCACTCTCCTCTTACCACAGCACAAGCAGAAACCACAAAGCAACTTAGGTTGTCACCTGTGAACGGGGTGCTTTGAGTCCTCACGGGATGGCGACTGGTAAAGGCCTCATCCTCTCTGACACCAAATGGGGATGGCACAGTCTCCACAGCAGGAGCTTCTGCCATGAGGGAGTCGAAGTCATCCTCCTCTTCTCCTCTGCCTTCTTCTTGCCTCTCTTCCTGGTTTGTAAGAAGCAGGGGGTCAGAGGAGGGGATGCCCTGGTCCATCAAGCCCTCAGTGCCAGAATCCAGCTCTTGAATGATGTGGTCGTACTGTGCAATGAAATCTTCACTCTCTGAGTTGGCAACCGGCAGGTCTGACTGGACTTCCGCCTCAAATGCAGGGGCTGTCAACTCCAAGTTTGATTCCAAGGCTGCATCAGGCTCACTCTCTTGCTTGGCTTCTGAGAACATGTTCTGACACAGGTCTGAACTCTCCCTGCTGGGTTGTGGCTCTGCCTCAGGATCAGGGCTAAAGAGAGGTCCGTTGCTCATGGGGGGACTCTGGGCTTCAGGCTGGTCCTTGGGCTGGGCCTCAGCTGGTGGGTCAGCCATGTCTCCCTGTGGCTCCCTGGTGTCCTCAGAGTCCTTCTCGGCACATAGCCTATACACCATCACGTCATCCTGGAAGTCTGACTCTTCTATGTAGGACCCTTTGAAGAGGAGGATGGCGTTCTTCTTCATCTCCTGGATGTGTTTGGGGGGGTCAACAGGTGCCGGTGGGGCTGGAGTCTCCACGTCGTCATAGGGCCCAGGAGAGCCCACATCAGCTCCAGAGGAGATACCAGTGTCGTAGCTGTCATCCCATTCCAGCTCTGACTGGTTCTTGTCCTTCGTCTGCCCTGCTGTCCGGGTGTGCTGCTGAGGGAGTCTGGCCTCTGGGTGGCCTGAACTTTCTCGGCTCTCCTCTGGCAGACTCTGCAGAAAGGTCTCGGGGTCAGGCGAGTCCCCATCATAGAGGGCTGACCACACCCTGCAGTCCCTCATGCAGTGGAGAATGTTGGTGTGGGCTTCCCACAGATACTGCAGGTAGCTGATGTCCAGGGCTTTCCCATACTCCACAATGCAGGCTGCTGGGGCAGGAGGGGAAGGAGGGGCGGGTGGAGGAGGTGGGCAGGGCGCTTCTGGCTGCGGCTGGTCCTCGGGCCCTGTGCAGGAACAAACAGCCATCAGGAAGAGAGGTGGGGATGAGTCGGGGACTCGCTATCAGTTTAGGTCAGCAATGGCTAGTTACGTTATTTCTGATAATAAACGCTGAATTAAGAGGGAAAGACAGTGACAGACACTCCACCCTCAAGAAGATATAAAACCCAAATGGCCAGGTGCGGGCTACAGAAACTGTTAGGTAATGCTGTGAGGTAACTAGACAGCCGGAGAGGCCCATGAGGATGGTTCCCTCCTTCATGGTCAGCTCTGGAGCCCATCTCCCATCTCCTGGCAACACCAGAAAGGTAAGTGCCCGCTTGTTCACTCCTCAGGCCTCCTGGTCAAAAAAATTAAATGCCTCC